>JAVSCE010015321.1:0-104951 GCA_032199065.1 Smutsia gigantea
CCTCAGGTTCTGTTCCTCTGCCTTTCTGTGCTTTTTGTCTGCGTCCCAGGCCCATTCTTCTTTAAACAAAAGAGGGATGTTTATTAAGATTCTGGAAATCTCAGTACTCAAGGTCAGGAAATGGCGTCAGACCCCACTAGGAGCTGACACCAAGAGGCAGTCAGCACTAAGGCCCTCCCTTATTCCCTCTGGGCCCCGTAGGCCCCCATCTCTGCCGCCCTTTGCACATCTGCTCCGTGCTTTGTCCAGCAGACCTGATGTGTACACCTTTCCACACACATGACCAGCCACCTACCTGCTCCCGAGTGTACACCGTCAGTCCCAGCCAGTAGCCCACACTGATGGATTCCAAATTCCCAGGGAAGAGAATCGGACCCGCTCAATTCCAGTTCCATGGGCTATAGCCAGGAGGCCAGGTTCACCTGCTAGAGATGGGTGGGGTGGGCTTCCCTCTTGCCCCCACTCCCTGGGATTGGGCCTTTAGCTTCTCACATGGGTATGGTAAGACAACGTGTGCCAGGGAGTAATTTGACTCATCATCTCAGGATGACAATTTTTCTCAAATATTTTGGGGAAAGTCATATTTTTATATTAAAACAAGCATGGCTACATTAGAAGTAGCATACCAAAGTGATCAGAATTTTAGAAAGCCATGTGTCTTCAAGGATAGTACTTACTGCAGGTGGCTTTGGACCTAGTACCAGGTCCCCAGGTCCACTCTTTTTGGTCAACGAGAGTGTCCAGGTGATGAGGTTAGGAGGCCCTGATGGGGAGTTAGCAGTGGGCATTTCCACCCGTTCAGGTGTTCACTGCTGGCACCAGGCACGAGGCAGCCAGTTAACTGGGGGACGTGCACATGTGCAGTGGGCATCGAATGGTCCTGAGTGGAAACTAGCAGAGCTGTGAGCTTCCGGGGGCTGAGTGGTTTGGTTCTTTGCTGTCGTGAGGGGGTGAGAAAGACGATCAGTGGGTTAGACCAAGCTGTCCGTGGCAGTAAGAGTGTATCACAAACTGAGCAAAACCCAAATGTAACCAAATGCTGGATTTGTTTGGTGATGTTGAGGTTTTATGGATAGTTTCAGCTATTAAAACCTCATTGTCTTCCCACCCCCTCAGCCCCTGACACAGTAGTGTTTCTTCCCATTTTTGCTGACTTGGGGTTTCTTAAGAACAAAACTGCCTTATCACAGCAAAACAGCTTGGCTCCCAAACATTCTGGCTCTCGGTTCTGCCCCTGTCCTGGCTTGGGGTCCTGCCTGGGCCCAGGCTGAGGAAGCCAGCACCCGCCCCCCTGCCCCCCATGGTCTCATTAGGGCCTGTGGTCGTCCTGCACCAGCTGGGCTGCTAGTAAGTCTGGTTGATGAGAGAAGCAGTCATGGCTTCACCGAGCTAGTGAGAAACCCTGTGCTGTCCAGCCCACCTTGCAGGCAATTCTGGAATCCCATCCGTCTGCCGTGTCCCTAGCACGTGGTCCTCCTGGCTGCCCAGCAGTCACACTCCGTGAGCTTGTTACTTTGTGGGGCTGCTTTTTCCCTCGTCAGGCGGCTCTGGTTGCAGGTGCCCCGGGCTCTGCCATCAGCAACCACACAGATACGACTACAGGGGACTCAGTTAAGGTGCATCCTTGTCCCTGTGACAGACCTCTGGGTCTTTGGAAGTTACTGTATTCTCTCCATACTTTCCTTCAAGTGAAACATCTTCATTCTCTCCTGTGTTTGCTTGTGTCACATGGCTTCTGATTTTTTACTCTCATGGACCTCTGAGTAATGTGAAATTAAAAGCATGGTTTTCATCCTGAGCCTAGACTCAAGCCCAACACCTCAAATGCTGCCTGACCAGTGCTGTGTGTAGCATTTTCTCTTTCCTCTGGCCACAAAGCACAGGCCCAGTTTGCCCGGCTAGTCGCAAAGGCTGTGAGGCAGCAACAGTGTGGGGAGTTTGGAGCAATCCACCTCTCACTCTTGCGGGGGGGGGAGGGGGGTGACTCTAGGCCACCTCTTACCCTCCTGTCCAGGGTGAGGGGCAAGGCAGTGAGCCCAGCCCCTCCCCGTTTTGGCCTATCCCTGCTGTGGAATTGGGAGGTATGAGTCCAGAACCCCCGAGGCAGAGACCTCTATGTTCCCAGCTTTCTGGTTTCTTTATCACTCACCTTGAGCAGGGGGAGCCAGCCTCTCCCCACTGTCATCCCTATCGGCAGGTTACCCCAAGGGCCACCCCGACGCAGCGAGCTTTGAGGCCGACCTGAAGTTCTTGAAGGAGAAGGTATCTGCGGGAGCTGACTTCATCATCACCCAGCTTTTCTTTGAGGCTGACACATTCTTCCACTTTGTTAAGGCTTGCAGCGAGATAGGCATTACCTGCCCCATCCTCCCGGGAATCTTTCCTATTCAGGTGAGGGTCCCAGGAGGTCTAATGGACTTCCTCCACCCCAAAGTCTGGTACAGGCCAGGGCCTTGGGGTGAAGTGCCAGGTTCATGGGAGAGTACTTCGATTGCTCATTAGATTTCCCATCAGATGCCCCAGTCCTTGCAAAATGCCACCCTACTTTGGGTGGCATTTCTCTATTTTCCCCCACAAAACAGCCACAGTATCTGCTGGAGGGACTTACTGACAAGTGTCACTAAAAGAGATTATAACTCTCCTTAGACATTTTAGCTCCGTCAGTGTTTCCCAGACTTGGCTGTCTTCAGAATCATTCGATGAGCTTTTTCAAAAGACGGGCTTCCAGGTCCCATGCCTACAAGTTCTCATTTAGTAGGTCTGAGGTGGGGCTTGGCAGTTGGTACATTCTTAAGGTGATTCTGATGATCAGGGAGGCTCGGGAACCACTAGCTTAGATGATCACTGTGTCACCCGTAAGTACCTGTAGGGCCTGAAGGGCCAATGGCAGGAATGCTGGGAGTAGTTGCTGTACTCTGCAGAATGGAAAACACAGGACAAGGCCAGGGTCCTTGTACATTATGGTCTAACAACTTTCCTGGGTCACTCTATGTCACCAGAGTGGCCAGGAGACCTGGTGGGGGCTGAGAAGGGGGATAAGTATTTAGGGGAAGAGATGGGCTGGGAGATGGCCGCCACAGCCCCCCTGTTCCGGGACAGGGCTACCACTCTCTTCGGCAGCTTGTGAAGCTATCCAAGCTGGAGGTGCCGCAGCAGATCAAAGACGTGATCGAGCCAATCAAAGACAATGATGATGCCATCCGCAACTATGGCATCGAGCAGGCTCTGAGCCTGTGTCAGGAGCTTCTGGCAAGTGGCTTGGTGCCAGGCCTCCACTTCTACACCCTTAACCGTGAGATGGCTACCACAGAGGTGCTGAAACGCCTGGGCATGTGGAACGAGGACCCCAGGTGAAGCCAGTGGCCTTGAACTCAGGCCCAGGAGCCACAGAGGGAAGTCGGGTGGGCAGGGAAGTAGGGTGTCCTGGGATGAGCAAGGCCTAGCTGGCTGGCTACCATGGGGGTGCAGAGGGCTGTCTGTGCCCTGCCTAGGGCACCTTTAGGTTCCAGTCTCGGAACGCCACGGGCAGCTTGACATTTGCAAGTCAGATTGAAGAACCCAGGCTTAGTGGTGCCCCCTCCTCCCTGCTCCCTCTAGCCAGTCCCTTACCCTTTCCCCACTCTTACCCAGGCGTCCCCTGCCCTGGGCTCTCAGTGCCCACCCCAAGCGCCGGGAGGAAGATGTACGTCCCATCTTCTGGGCCTCCAGACCGAAGAGTTACATCTACCGCACGCAGGAGTGGGATGAGTTCCCCAATGGCCGCTGGTGAGTGCCTGGGGACAATCTTGCGAATGCATCCTATTTCTTGGGAGGAGGGAGGTGGAAGGAGTTTGCATGCTTAGGGTTGAACCTGTAGGAGCAGCAAGGGGCAGGATTTACAGGAAACCCCCTGGGCAGGTGGGTGCACCTGTCCCTCTGTCGGGAGCCCAAGGTCAGGAGTGTGCCTTGAGCTCTGGGCATCTCTTCCGACAGGGGAAATTCCTCCTCACCGGCCTTCGGGGAGCTGAAGGACTACTACCTCTTCTACCTGAAGAGCAAGTCCCCGAGGGAAGAGCTGCTGAAGATGTGGGGGGAGGAGCTGACCAGTGAAGAAAGTGTCTTTGATGTCTTTGCCCACTACCTGTCAGGAGAGCCTAACCGGAACGGCTGCAGAGTGAGTGATGCTGGGCTGGGCTTCCTGCCGCCCTCCCCTGGCCCTGGCCCCCTGTGCCAGGGTGCCTGATCCAATGATTGCCCCAACCCACTCCCCCTCTCCCAGGTGACGTGCCTGCCCTGGAATGACGATCTCTTGGCAGCCGAGACCAGCCTGATGAAGGAGGAGTTGCTCCGAGTGAACCGGCAGGGCATCCTCACCATCAACTCCCAGCCCAACGTCAATGGGAAGCCGTCCTCTGACCCCATAGTGGGCTGGGGCCCCAGTGGGGGCTATGTCTTCCAGAAGGTGTGGCAGGGACATATGGGGCTGCCCCCTCTTGGCTGGCACCCAGGGATTCCCCAGAGATGGGGCAGAGGGGCCTTCCTCTCTGGGCACCGTATTCCACATGGCAGTGGTCAGAATGGACAGGAGCTTACACTTTAAGTCAGACAGATCTGAGTAGGCAGTTACTTGACCCCCTGAGCCTCAGCTTTGTCTTCTATAAAATGGGGATGTATCACATCATGTTTTGGGGATGCCATGTGGCAAAACATGTAAAATGCTTAGCACGTGGGAAGAACATGGGGTGTGTTCCCTAACTGGGAGCTGTTATTAGCCTTCTGAGTTGACACCTTTCTTCCAGGGCTGCTGGAATTAAAATTGTGGTTAGTCTGGAGTTAGAAAAACCTGGGCTTGAGTACCAGCTCTGCCGTTTGCCACCAGTGCAGCCAAGTTGCTCAGCTTCCTCATCTGTAAAATGGGGGTAACAGCGCTCACCCTGCAGTCTTATGAGCGCCAGGGCAAATAAATGTCAGTAAACCCAGCTTGATTCCTGTTAAGACGGTGGGTGCTTGGGAAGCCCTCACATTAGTGTTCCCACCCAGTGAGTGGGGAGCATGGGACATGTCAGGCCTCCCTCATACATCTTAGCTTGTCAAGCTGGCCTCCTAGACAGCTTCTAAAATGGCTTCTCCAGGGAGCCTTCCCTAGTTGGAGGCAGATGTCCCACATACCTGTCCAGACTGAGAAATTTCATGTACCGGGTCCCCTCCCATTTGCTCATTTATTTGCCAGCTCCACAGTTCATGATTCAATCTGCGTGGCCTCTACTCGTCCTAGGGCCTTAAGTGTCCTGCCACACATATCTATGTGGGGGCCTCCCTGGGACAGTCCGGGGCTGGTGTCTGGTTTTCAGAGCACACAGCACACTGGGCAGTACACAGGGGAGGCGTCTGGCCAGGACTTGGGGCTGATGGGAGGGGCTCCTTTCTCCCTCCCACAGGCCTACCTGGAGTTCTTCACGTCCCCTGAGACCGTGGAGGCACTTCTGCAAGTGCTGAAGAAGTATGAGCTCCGGGTTAATTACCACATCGTGGATGTGAAGGTAGGCCAGCTGCCTGGGTTCCGACAGCGCTCTGCAGGGCCCCAATGCCAGGGCCGGGGCACCCATGTTTATTCTTCCACGCAGCAGTCACCAAGCATTTAGCCCCAGCCAGGCAATGTACAAGACAGATATGCAGGCAGATCCAGGCCTCTGCCATCAGAGAGCTGCCTGCCTGGTGAGGGAGCCCGATCAGTGGATAATTGTAATTCCAGTTACACTTTATAACAACAATTTTCAGTGTAGGATGCTGGAGACCCAGGGGAGCGACACCTAGCCTGGCCAGGGAGTGTCAGGGAAGGCTTCTCAGAGGGGTCTGTGTGGCTTGAATCTTTAAGGACGAGGAGAAGGGCGTTCCAGGGAAAGGGGAGAGGGCATGCAAAGTACTGACCACACCACCTGTGGGGACACTGCTGAGTGGGTTCAGAGTGAGGCCGACATGTAAGGTGGGTCAGGTCCTCAGGGTCTCGATTCTCCTGCTTGGAATTTAGGCTTTCCCCTAAAGGCAAGAGGAAGCCTTTCCCAGCAGTGAGTGACCGGCTCCGTGTTACGCTTTAGATGGTCACAGTGGGCACCTGGGGGCATGACAGGGCCAGGGAAGACTAGAGTCAAAGCCCAGGTAGCAGAGAAAGGCCCAGCTGGGCTAGACACCAGAGGACAGATGGCAGAGTGAGCAGTTGGGAGCACGGGCTGTGGAGCGATGGAGCAGACTGGCAGAAGGAAATAACCCTGGTGACCTCTAGGTTTCCGCAGGCTATTCACATATTCCTGGAGCTGCGGGCTAGAGGTGGCAGGGGGAGAGTATGGAGCAGAGCGCTCCCAGCAAGTTGAGTTCCCCAGGCGATAAGGGGACTGCAGAGATCTCTGCCCCAAGCCTTCTTTTGCCCCCCCACTCCCACTCAGGGTGAAAACATCACCAATGCCCCTGAGCTGCAGCCCAACGCTGTCACGTGGGGCATTTTCCCTGGGCGAGAGATCATCCAGCCCACGGTGGTGGATCCTGTCAGCTTCATGTTCTGGAAGGTAAGGGGGCCGGGAGCGGGCCTGCCCTGCCCACCTTGAAAACCCTGGGTGGGCGGTATCCTTGGGTCCCGAGCATGTGGCTGGAGGCCACAGCCCCAGGACTGGCAGACCCCGCCCCCCAGGCTGCACCCTGACTCCAACACTGTTTGTTTCTGGGCTGGAGGTGGGGGGTGGCACTGGCGGTGGGCCTTTTTCTTTTTCATTAAGATATCATTGATATATACTCTTATGAAGGTTTCACATGAAAAGCATTGTGATTACTACATTCACCCATATTATCAAGTCCCCCCCATACCCCATTGCAGTCACTGTCTTTCAGCGTAGTAAGATGCCACAGAGTCACTACTTGTCTTCTCTGTGCTACACTGCCTTCTCCGTGACCCCCCAACACACCATGTGTACTAATCATACTACCTCTCAGTCCCCTTCTCCCTCCCTCCCCACCCCCCAACACCCCTCCCCTTTGGTAACCGCTAGTCCCTTCTTGGAGTCTGTGAGTCTGCTGCTTTTTTGTTCCTTCAGTTTTGCTTCATTGTTATACTGGCAGTGGGCCTTTTCTATTCCTGGAAATGTCCCCTTGGGCAGTGCCATAGGCCCTGAGGGGATGAGCTAGAGCCCTGACCCCAGGACAGCCCCCTTGACCTTGTCCCTGCGTCTGCCTGTGTGTCTCCGGGTGTGCACATCTGTGGGTGTGTGTGTGTGTGCAGGACGAAGCCTTTGCCCTGTGGACTGAGCAGTGGGGCAAGCTGTACGAGGAGGAGTCCCCGTCCCGCATGATCATCCAGTATATTCATGACAACTACTTCCTGGTCAACCTGGTGGACAATGAGTTTCTGCTGGACAACTGCCTGTGGCAAGTGGTAGAGGATACATTTGAGCTTCTCAACAGGCCCACCCCAGAGAAGGAGACGGGAGCTCCATGACCATGCACCCCGAAACCCTGATGCCCCACCTTCCGCCTCTCCAGTACTGGTGTTCCTGGGGATCCCTGTTCTTCGTTTCTCCCTAGCCCTGGCCTCTACTCCTCGAGACGATGATGGCAGCTAGACTGGTGTGAGGCTTCCGGGCTCTGGCTGGACTGGAGTCGGCCCCAGGCAGGAGCCTAGGGTTCCCCACTCAGCCTGAAGTCTTTGTTATTCTGTGAGCACCTCCCTTCTGCAGAGGACCCCGGGAGCGGAACACCATCCTTCCTGAGAAGGGGAGGAAAGGTTGTTGCAGCCCCTAAGAGCCAGCCTGAGAGTGCCTGTGACCTTGCACTTGGGGCCTGTGTAGGCCGAGCAAAGTGAACTCATGGTGTTTGCAGAAGAGACACGGCAAAGTGAAGGCGCACCACTTCAACCCCTATGACGTCGGCAGCTGGCCCTTCCTGCTTATGATCTTGGGGTCAGACTACTATCTGGCCTGCCTGCTTGGCTGGACCCAGCACAGGCCCCTGGACAGTCCTTGGGCTGAAACCTAGTAATGCAAGCATTTCTTGCCACCTTCTACCTGAGAGTTCAGCTGGGTTTTCACCTTTCTATGATGCTGGTTTTGGAAACAGCTGTCTCTATATTCTGGTGGCTCAAGAAAGTGTCTCTTAAAGGTTAAAGGGCATCTGCACTGGTACTTGGTGGAGCCTGTGACCTTCTCTTTTTGCCCTTGGCCATGGAGGGCTACTCTGTGCATTATTGTCAAGGACAAAGATGAGGCTCTCTGAAGCAGGGTTTATTTCTTTCTGGCTTATTAGGTGGGACCTCCTCCTGCCAGCTGCTCCCTTGCCCTGTCCAAGAAGCTGTCTGCCTAGCACTGCTCCCAGGATTCAGCCCCCGAACCCCGCAGCCCAGGGCGGTGACTGGCAAATGCACATAGGCTGTCCCCTGCCCGCCTCCTTGCTGTGCACCAGGAGGAGGGTGGGGGTGGGTGTCCAGAAAGCAGCCGGAGAGCAGGGGGAGGGCTCAGTCATGAGCATTCTTCCTTAGCTTCCTGCACTGCCTGGCTGGGCACAGGGACCGCCTTTAGAAGAGACTGAGTGAAACAAGCGGCTAGGAGGGCGTTTTATTGTCCTTCAGAGCTCAGAGAGCTGTTTCCTCTGTCACCAGGCGGTGGGATGAGCAGCCTGTGGCCTAGAGCCTATACTCCCCTGATGGGTGGGTGGGGCATGGGAAGGCTGGGCTCAGTTCTGTCTGTCTTTCCATGGGAACTAGTCACAGCTGCAGCTGGGCCCCGCTCTGCCCCAAGGCCGCCACACATGGGCTCCGGGCCCCTCCGGCCTGCTCTCAGGGCTCCCGATGCCCACCTTGCTTGGGATTCTTGCACCCCTGGTGGCTCCTTTCCTCAGGCCGCTGGCTGCCAGGTGCTAGTGTCACATCTCAAAGGCCTGGAATCAGGGAGACGGCAAGGCTGTATGGCTCCCTCCTGCGCCTGTGGGATGTGACCTAGGCTAACACCCGTGACCAGCGCCTGGCCCTGAAGGAAAAGGAGGCCCCTCCGCCCCAGGCAGCCGGCCAGCCAGCCAGCCCTGCCCCGGGCCAAATGCACAGGCTCAGAATAGATCAGGCCTGTAATACGGGAAAGCAATGGAGCAAATAAGGGAGGGGACGCCCAGGGACCCATACTCCACACGGCCCATGTGAGCACAGGCCATGCCTTGTTCCCAAACTGGCAGGATAGGACTAGGCTGAGCACACGACCACTGGCTAAATCTAGGACTCCCAAATCCAAGCTGTTTTCTCTAGCCAAACTGACCTCTTCCCTAAAAATGAAGGGGTCCTGGGGGTGTTGAGTAGGGAGGGCCCTCAGCTCAGAAATGTCCCAAGTGTGGCACTGGTTTGGGAAGGGCCCTCTGGTAGGGGGAGTCCCCCCACCAGTACCTGGGAAAGGACCCTGCCGTCGTCTTGTTGCTGTAATCACCGAGCCACCCGCAGCCGCAGGACCCGCTGCCACCATGGTCGCCAGGCCCATCTCAGGTGCCACTGCCTGAGCTGTGGGGACAGTTGGCAGGAAAGCCCCAGGCTGGGCCCACCGCCACCTCCAGCACCCAGACTTCCCTCTGCTGCCTCTTCCCCCAGCAGCTCTGTGGCACCAAGGTGAAGGGGCACAACAAAGGAGGGTGGCATGGTGTTGACAATGCAGATTCCTGGGCCTCACCCCCAAGGCTTTGGACTTGCTAGGTACAAAGCCCATACTTTGAGACTCCATTTCTAGCAGTTTGGGATGAGATGGGAGATCAGCGTGAGGCTGGGAGGGGCGCCCACTCACCAGCATCGGCCCCTGAGCATCTACCCAGCACCGCCCGGTGCCTGCCTGCTGGGAACCCTGGAGCCTGTGACGCAGTGCCTCAGGTGCCAGCGCTGCAGGTGTTTCCTCCTGGGGAGTGTAAGTCCTGATGGCCAAGAGCATCCTGTGTACCCTTCATGTCCAGGAGAAAGGGCGGAGCCTCAGGCCTGGGCCTGCTCCTCCAGGACCCAGCAGAAATGAGCATTGGCCAGAGAGGGCCCAGCTCTGGCAGTGGCTCGGGTAAGCCCCTTGGCCCTTCCCCCAACCCCACCCCGCCCACACATGTGGGCAACTACCCTCACCCCAGGGGCATCTTCTCCGCCTGGGCCTCTGCACTTGAGGGCGCTGGTTTCAGAGTTGTGGTCCCCACGCGGTCCTGTAGGGGGTGGGCCATGGGCCCAACTGGTGTGTCCAGGCCACTGCTGTGGCTGGAAGGCGTGGCAGAGGGGAGGCTCCCTGTTGCCTGGAAAGTGGGTGTTGAGTCAGAAAAGGTTAACACATTTGTTCAGGAGTAAACTTTCCCTTAGTCGGCTCCAGGAAGTTGAGCGCAGTGAGGAGGGGTGAACAACCTCAGGTGTCACGCATTGTGCACCCATCTCTGCTGCGTCTGCCCAAGTCTTCGGTGGCCCTGGGCTACTGCCCAAAGAGAAATAACCAAGGGAGCAGGAGAAAATGTCAATTGTTTTCTCAAAATGGCTGAAATAACCCAGAACAGGAAAGCGGTGGGGAGAACAGAGTAAATATACAAAACTCTGTTGGATTTGCCAAGGAGCTCCAAGCTGATTTCCAGGCCCATGAGGGCTGTTGGCTGCCTTGTCTGCCCCTGCACCTCAGATGTCTGTTCCCAGGGGCAGATCTTAGTCTGAGCCCAGGACATTTCGCTTCCTCCGTGCACAGAGGCTGTGGTGCCGTGGCTTGCGTCCTGCAGCTGTGGGTCTGGGGAACAGCCAGAGAGGAAAACCTGAATCCAGTGGGCATGGATCTCCTGGGGCCCAAGTGACCTGGCAGGTCCCTTCCCTGCCCTGCCTAGTCGTGGGGCTTCCTATTTGTGCGTGAGTAGGGTGGGTGCTGTGGCAGCCTGTTCTCCTGTGAGCCCTGAGGCCCCCAGGGCTGTCAGGAAGGGTGCCCCATAGCAGTGTGGCCACCAGCATACCCCACCATCTCTTCCACATCTTCCCACGTGGCTGGAGAATTCCAGCAGAGGGACGAGCCAGCGACGGCTACCCCTCGGGCAGTTAATGTGCACCAGGTACAGCCTGTGGGGCCGTATTACTCTCCCCATGTAAGCTTTACAAACTTAAATACTTGCTTGAGGCCCCCTCTGGGGAGTGGTGTGACTTCAGAGCCTGAGCCCACAGCTACAACGCTCTGCATTCCTGGGGTTCCCAGATGGACTGGGTGCCCCCATGAGATGGCATAATACCTGCTCACGTCAGTAGGTTGAGAGCTGCCTGGGCCCGTATGCTCCTGTGGTACAAAGGCGGCTGGAACTAAGCACCCTAGTTATCATTCCTGGCATTTGCTTTTGGCTTCTATAAGCCTCAGTTTCTCCATCAGTAGATGGGATCCCTGCCTGCTTTTGCTGGCAAGAATGGAATGAAAATATTTATGAACATACTCTGGAAACAAAATTGTCTTGTGACACAGATCTAGAAATAAGATACAGAGCCTGCTGTTGCCATAGCCCCACATGTGAATAGGTGGATTTTGCAAATACTGGGAGTTAATCTCTTTCAATTCTGTTTTTAGGGAAAAAAAAGTCTTTTAGAATCTTTCTAGATCTGTTATATACTCCCTGGCTTTCTGAAATAGGGTTCTTGATAATGCCAGCTCACCTTTAGGGACACTACAGAGCCTGCCAGTAACTGGAGCTGTCTGACATGTCCCTAGGCTGCCCTGCAGTGTCATTTCTCGTGCCTGGCTTTCCTGTGGTCTCCTCCCTTCTGCTAGGCCATCAAGCTCTTGTCACCATTTGCTGGTGTCAGACTGTTATAGGTCTGGAGGGGGACTGGTGGTTACCTTTGGGCAGAGAGATTTGGAAGAAAATTTTTTTCATTTGCATTTTCTGATTTTTCTGTAGTGAGCATGTTTCATTTTTCCAATAGGAAAAAAAGCCCCGACGATTCCTCCTGTCCACATGTACCTATCTTGATCCTAGGCTGTACAGTGACATATACCACACTCCCTGGGCCCGGGCTTACTGCTTCCCCGGGCGGAAGCGCGCACAGCTCTGGGGGCGCCCTCTGTTGGCCAGCCTGGGCTGGTGCCTGAGGTGAACCCTGGGCCCGGGGAGGGCAGGGCTGGCCTCCTGGGCCTTGACTTGTGGTTCCAGCTGCACGCTGAGCCACGCTGTCTACCTCTGGGCTCAGCAAGTCCGCAAGGAGCACCTGACACCAACCAGTCCGCTGGAACTGGGCGATGGCGGCTTGCTGGACCCAACCCTGGGCTGCTGACCGGGCCCAGGCCTCTAGGACCCCGGGGGAGAGGGAGGAGCCCACATCTACGGCAGATGTAGGGAGCCCTCCACAGCCCGAGCCTGTGCCCTGCAGGAAGGGAACCTCCAGGCAAAGCCTCTCTGCTCCTCCTCCCCCCATCCCTTTCCTGGAGAAATCTGGTTCAAATGGGCACGGAGAGCAACAGAATATCACACAAGGGACGAGCATCCTGTCTAGGGGACAGGGAGGGCAGTCCTGCCAGTGACACTGTGCCTCCCCTTCCCTCATAAGAACGTGGTCTATTGAGCACCAGCTGTATTTTCGGCTAGAGCTGTATGTTTTCATGTGTTATCTCTAATCCCTGGGGCCACCATGCAAGGCAGGCCTGATGTCTTCCTTTGACCTGAGCCCACAGCTACAACTCTACATACCAGGGATTCTGGGATAGACTTTAAAGCTACAGCCCAGAGAGGAGTCATACAGCTGGGAAGTACAGATCTGGGCTGCAATGACCAGGATCGCTTCTCCCTATTACCCCCAGCCTCCCGAGCTCTGGCATCAGCTCGCAGCCACCAATACCCTGTATTGCTGCCCCAAACGCGCTCCAGGCTCCGGCTGGAAGCACAGTGTGTAGCTGCCCTCAGGCCATGAGCACCACGTGGCACTTAGCTTCTGGGTAGCGTGAGCTTGGCTGACCTGGTGTAGCGGGACTTACACACCCACAGCATCCAGCACAGGTCCATCTGGGCCCAGGCACGAGCTCTCTCTTTTGACAGCTGGTGCGCCTCGCAGCACTGGCCCAAGACCACTCCACCGTGCTGCAAAGGCCTGCTGAGTCCAGACCCTCCTCAGCTGCCTTTCTGCCCAGCCCCCCCGCACACAGCTTTTCCAGTGGACAGTGGAGGTCCGGGCCATGTACTGTTCCCGTGGCCTGGCTTCAGCTGCCTGTGCTTCCCTCCACATGGAGAATGTGGCTCCCCGCGCCCTTGTCCTCAGGCCATCTTGGGAGTCTTGCTTGGCCAAGAACACCCCTGTGTCTCTCATGACTCCACACCAGGCCTGGAAGTGGCTGTGAAACAGGAGCAGAGGAGGGGCCTGTCTAGCTCCCAAAGTCACATTTATTCAACATTACACCCGAAAATTCCCCACGAAGTGTCATAAGCTATACGTAGTTTTGCATATACCACCCTGTGCCTTAAAAAAGAAACATACGGCCTGAAGCGTAACAGCTGAAAGCCCTGACTTTCATTAAGGGGCTTCAGCGCCAGCAGACCCGGGCTCAGAAGGGCAGATGCTCCCAGGGAGGGTGTGGGAACCCAGCAGTTGTGGGCTCAAGTCTCAGCTCCACTGGGGACTTGCATGTGCATGCCTCCCCTCACGAGCCGCTCTGGGGCAGGAGGATGCTGAGGGGAGCATGGTCCCCCGCTCCCTGGGGGCCAAGAAAATGTTTTCACTGTTCAGATGCAAAGGCTGTCAGTGGTCACGTGCCCCTGCGGGGACGCTGAGGACATTTGCAGGCTTGTAACTGAGCAGTGGGAGGAAGCACCCTGTCACTCCCCTCTGCTTCTAAATTTGCATCAGTGAACTACATACAGGTTTTACTAGAGCATCTCTGTTTGAATTAAGATTGCACTTTCTACTTCTAGCAACTGCACAGACTCCTCAAAACACGTGGTGTTGGAACCCATGGGCAGTGGATATTTGAGGAACTGATTTTCCCCATCTTTCCTGTATCCTCTAAATCAAAGGTCTGACATGGCCAGGAGGTGGAGACCTACGGTTTGTCAGGGCATTGCGTGGGGTCAGGGCTTGTCATCCTCACCTCCCAAGCAAAGCAGAGAATGGAAAGGTCATGACTCTGTAGCTCCAGGCTTGGGCGTCCTTTCCTGTCCCCCATTTCCCAGGTCCCAGGCCGATGGAGGAAACCCAGCATCCTGTCCCCTGGTTCTCCCAGCATGGTGATGACCTTCTCCCTCCCACCCCAGGTCCACCCACCTCTGCAGTAGGAGCTGCTCTGCCCTTTGACGAGCTGCTGCCTACTGCCAGCCTTGGAACACAACAGCCCTCTGCAAGCCCTGGAGGTGGACCTATACCCACCACTGGTACTTATCATGCAGGAACCGCTGCCCTGGGGCTACAGAGATGCTGAAATGCCACTGAGTGCTCATTCGAGACTCGTGTCTGGGTCCCGGGTAACCATGGACCCCTGCTCAGCCAGCCCGTTGCCCTCTACGCAAGTCGGAACAGAGGAGGCCCCCTTAGCTGTCTGGGTTATTAGTGACTAGGCCAACCCAACCCATAGAGGCATTTTTGTTTTTAAATTTCTTGATGATGTTTAGGAATCAGGAGAATTCACCTTAAAATCTAGATTTCCAGTTTTTCTTTAAAAACTAGAATGTCTGGCAATACTGGGCCAGCCTGATGGACAGTGACTGTAATGGGGTGGGTGGTGGGGACTGATGATGGGGGGGGTCTAGGAACCATAATGTTGCACATGTAATTGTAGATTAATGATACCAATATAAATAAATAAATAAATAAATAAATAAATACTGGGCCAGCATTGCTTGGTGACAGTCGGGCTGGAGGAACTTTCTAGGACAACCAAGCTCCCACCCGCCAGCCCACTGATGCAGTATGTCAGTGTAGTGGAAAGCCTCTAAAATGGTGCCCGAGAATCCCCACCTCCAACTGGGCTCTGAGGGTGCCATGACTCAGTGGTGAGGCCCCTGACTCCTGAAGGCCAGCTGTGAAAGATGAAGATGAAGGTGAAAATGATAATGGTGGTCAACCTACTGGGAGCTGGTTCTGAGCCAAGCACTTTGCATGGGTGGTCTCGCAGAATCCACACAGTCACCCTATGTTGGGGGTACTGCTGTGAGCCCCATTTTACAGATGAGCAAGCTGAGGCTAGAGAGGTCAAGTAGCTCATTTAAGGCCCACACAACCAGAGAATGGAAGAGCAGGGATATGAACCCAAGACCACAGTGTCCACACCCCAAGGTTCTGCTCTGCCTCCCCAGTCTGGGCTGTGTCCTGTGTGCTGGAGGACACAGAATCTGGGGCTCCCTGATGGACATGGCCTCCCCTCACCCTTGGTGCCCCTGATCCAGTCCCTGACTCACTCTGCCAGCAGGAGTGCCAGTGGCGCAGGGCACCTCACACCACTCTCCAGCCGTGCTCCCGAGCCCGCTGCTCCGCCTCGTACCACTGGCCAGCCGCCACCGCCACAAGCCCAGCGCAGCCCTGCAGCTCTGACCCCAGGCCCAGTGGGCAGCCAGCTCTCTCTGGACCCCTTCTGCAGCCCAGAAGGATGCTGGGGAGGGGAGTGTCTACCCTGAGGGTGGTCACTGCCACCCCAGGCCAGCCCAGCCCTCCCCTCCCCTAGCAACAGAAAGGGACTTGAGGTTACTTTTCTGTTTCCATCATGGGAGAGGGTGGGTTGATGGGGGCTGAACATCTCAAATGCTACTCCGAGGATCACATGGGCCACCAACGTCAAGTCCTGTGCTCGGCCACTAGTGATAAACATTGCTATGAACTGAGTTTTACTGTGTGTCAGGCTCTGCTGGGATTACTTGCCCCGGAGCATACAAATGGGGAAATAGGGACACGGACAGGTTAAGTAACTTGCCCAAGGTCACACAGCCTGTGAGGGACAAAGCTGGGATTGTAACCCAGGCAGAAGGACTCTTAAGCATTGTGCTATGAATGAATAAATGAATGAGCTCCAGCTGTGAATCTCTGAGAAAAAAGATAACCCCTCAGGGCAGTGTGGGAGGGTAGGAGGAGTGGAGAGGATCTGAGTCTGGGGCCAACTCACTGGGCAGGAGATGGGAGCCCTCTGGGATGCAGACCCCCAGGGGATGCTGCTGTGAAGGTGGTGGGCAGCATGGCTCACCGTCCTGGGGAGGGGTTCCTACCGCTTCTGAAGGGTGTACTTGTGCCACCTGGCTGTGCCCTGGGACTGCTGGGCCTGCATCCACCACAACAGCAGGCACTGCCCCTGCTACTGCCCAGCTGCCCTCAGAAAGCTCATCTGGATGGTATCCAGAAGGGCAGGGGTCCTGGAGGCCTGGGGAAGGAGGTACGGAGTTTTGGATTCCCTGGGGCCTCTCCTCCCACCTGCCCCCCGTGCGTCCGTACGCCTTGCCCTCACCTGCTCCAGTGAGGCCAGCCAGGCGTCCCTTCCCAGCCGCTGTGTGGCGGAGGTGGTCCTGGCACTGTCTGATGGGGTGCCTGGATCCCTCACCCTCAAGTGCCACCCTCTCAGGCACTGCCCAGAAGGAGCTAGACGAAGGGGCAGGAAAAAGCTGAGCTGGAAGGGTGCCACCTCATGCCAAACGCAGGCTGAAGCACTGCCTCCCAAACTGGCCACACACTGGGACCACTGGGGACTCTAAGAAATACCCATGCCCCCTGGGATGGCACGCCCAGAGATTCTGATTTAATGGTCTGGGTGTGGCCTGGGCTGCCAGCTTTTCCAAAGCTCCCAGAGTGACTTGTGAGCAGCTAAGGCCAAGACCACTCTTCTACCTGTATCCCCTGGCTGATCCCTGTCACATTCCCTGGGCGAGTGGGGGCCACACAGTGGATGAGGGCTGGGGCTGGTCCCCAGGCCCAAGGACCCCAGCAAGAGACCACATGGAGAACCACACCAGTACTTCTGCTTCTGCTCAGTTATAAAGATAGGCTGAGACCTGGCAGAAGGTGATTTCCCCAAACTCCAAACAGTGGAAGACCTGGAATTCAGTCCTTTCAGTCCATAGGGCAGCCCCAGGCTTGTTGCAAGGAAGAATCAACTGTGTTCTGATGCCCAAAGGCCAGAGGATGAACTGGGAGTGCGAGGGCTGCATTCTGAAGGATCACGGTGAACTGACTTTCCCTGGAGTTCCAGGGGTGCAACTAAAGAGACTGAGGGTCCAAGTGGACCAGGTGGGTGTGGGGATGATGGATGCAAGTCTGTGGCTTTCAAGGACAGAATTCTGAACCCTGCCTATGCCTCTTGACATCCTCCCCGGCCCCTCCCCTCCCCCACAGCCATTGGCCTGGGCTCTGAATCCCAGCAAGGAGGTTTGTGTGAAGCGACACCAGGAAGGTCCCATTACAGGGACCTTCTTGCTCCTGATTCAGAGCGTGATTTAGAGCAAGCTGCTCAATCCCTCTGGGCCTCAGTTTCTCTAGCTGTATAATGAGGCAGAGGGATAAGTGACTCCTTCACTTCTTCATTTATAGTATCTACCCCGAGCCTATGTCTTGCCAGGCACCTGCAAGGTGTGGGAGTCATGGTTCCTGCCACCAGGAGGCTCCCACCCAGGCAGGAGATGGGCAAGCGGTGGTTTCAGATTCCTGGGAGGGAGATGAGCATGAAACCAGCCTCCTGATTGGTTCCAGCCATTTTGGTAGAGCTCTGTGTCTGTGCCCAGGCCGCCCACGGCCCCCATGGCTCTCGGCACGGATCACTGTCTCAGTGTCTCTGGGCCGTCGCCCCTGGCCCGTACCTGCTGGGTACCAGTGTGTGAGGCCCCATGCTGGGCCACAGGGAGGAGCAGGACACGACCCACTGCCTATGGGACGCTCCTCCCAGTGACCTCCCGTGCCCCCAGGCCTAACCCCAGGTCACATGCGCATGGACACCTACTCAGCCTGCGGGTGCTGGGACCTCTGTGTCCTCCAGAGCAGCAGTGTTGGGTGGAGGGCCAGTCTCTGGCAAGTTTCCTGCAGGGCGCCCTGGCCTGCTCCTGGGGCAGCCGCTGGGCCTGGGCTGTGGCCGCTCTAGGAGCTGAGCTGCAGGTGGCCACATCCCCAGTGTCTTCCCTCTGCTTAAAGCCACCGGTGGCTGCTGCCTCAGGGCCACTTAGGGCCTCTCCCCAAACAGGTACTGCTCCTCCCACAGCCTCCAAACCCTGTCCTCCAGGTCACGTCAAAGATTCCATCTTCCCCACCAGGTTTTGGGGGCAGGGGCTGTATGTCCCCCATAGACCAGGAGCTTCCCAGAAGCAGGGACCATATCCCTTCTGGGTGGAAAATGGAACAAAGTCTCTTGCCTCGAGAATCTCACAGATGGGGGTAAGAATGGGGCCCAGCCAAGGCCGGCCTGCTCCAGGGACCCTCCCCAGACCCTCCCAGGCCGATCAGCCTGTAACCCTAGAAAGCTCCCAAGTCCATCGCCTCCCATCACAGTTCAGGTGGGGCCCGCTGCAGAAGAAGCCTGAGTGACACCATTTGCTGAGGTGGGAGGGATGGGGAGCCCCACAGCCCCACACCCACGCACCTTCCTTCTGCCCGCAGAGGGACAGCTGGTCACCTTTGTCCCACTCTAGGCCCAGAGCTGCTTTATCCTCACCCACTGTTGCAGGCACATCTTCAGGGTCCCTGCCCGGCGGTGAGCCAGGTGGCCCCGGTGCAGGGCACCTCTTTGCACAAACTGCTGCCAGGCCCCAAAACCGAGAGAAAGGGCTGGTGCTGCAGTAGCGACGGCGGCCCCAGCCACCTGCCTCATGCCAGACACACCGCTGAGTCCTTGGGCAGGCGACTCCCCCCTCTTGGAGCCTCGGTTTTCTCATGTGTAAAATGGGGCTGCAGTCAGGGTGGCATGCCACCTGCTCAGGCCACGACACCACCACCTCTGGGTGCCTGGATGGCTGCAGCGGCCTCCCACCTGGCCTCCCGCCCCCACTCTTGGCCCCCTCCAGCCAGTTCCTCCTCACTTACAGTGATTTTCTTTTTCAAATCTCAAATCAAATCATCTTACTCCCCCACTAGATCTCCCAGTGGCAGCCCCCTTGCTGTTGTTATGATAAAATTTCAACTCCTCCCCACGACCTGCTCTTAGACCGTGTATGATCTGGCCCCCCACATCCCTTTCCAACTTCATCTTAAACCTGCCTAGGCCCATACCCCGTGCTAACAGGGCTCCAACTCGACTGTAGTGCTTTTGAGTTTTCCACCCGTTATAGGGTCTTTGCACATGCTGTTCCCTCTGCCTGGTGCCTTCCTGTCTGCTTCCTCTGTTGGTCAACCATACAGCCTTCACACTTCCACCGAACCATGGTCGAGGTCACCTCCGTTTGTTCTTATAGAAAACTACACCAGGGGGATGCAGTCAGAAAGAGGCAGACCTTATGAAACTACTGGACAAGCAACTCTTCAGTGGATAAATTGCAAGGAAAAAAAAATAGAGGGAAGCTGGTAACTTAAAGAGACTTAATGACTTATCAGAAAATCACAACAGGTGGACCTTATTTAATCCTCATTCAAACAAACTGTAACAAAATACATACTTGTAAAACACTGGAAATTTGCTCCAGGTATTCACTGATATTAAGGAATGGCTCGTTTTTTAGGTGTGATCACAGCATTGTGGTAACGTTGTTTAAAAGAGCCCTTATCTTTTAGAGATGCTATAGAAATATTTATGGATGGGATGGCATGATGTACGGGATTTGCCTTAAAATAATGTGGAGGGGTAAATAGTTGTACTGATATGAAATGGGTTTTCTCAGGAGGTGATCTTCTCGAAGCTGGGTGATAGGGACACTGGGGTTTATATCCCCTCCTACTTTTGTGTAAGATTTAAATGTCCCATAATAAAAAGTTAGTAGAAACAAGGAAAACAAAACAAGGGAAAAAACTTCATAGATATTTGATCTGTGTTCCTTCCCTTCGCAACACTCAGCTCGGGCGGTATTTGCAAATGCCTTTTGTGATCATCTCATCTGTCCCCTCCCAGGCCTTGGTTTCCTGGAGGGCAGGCGGGAGCTGGCACTAAGCTTGGCTTATAACCAAATCCCAGACCCTCGACAGTTTCTTAGGCTCTCAGCAAACGGCAGTTTTCCCTTATTTTCATCGTTGTTTCAATACTACAAGGAGTCAGAACCAACTTAAAGGGCATCTCCCAGCTGCATCCCACCCTCACTTCAGGGAAAGGGTTCCTCACACCCACATCCTTCCACTCCCCCTACCTGCAGAGCCAGGCTCTCTGGTGCCGGATGTCCAGTGGGGCCATGCAGACTGCATGTGCAGCATGACAGCACCAGGCCTGGAGGGGCCTCCCCATCCTCTGAGTCCTCAGTGTAGCCCTCAGAACCTCTCCCTGGACCTCCCTCTCCTGCCGGGCCCACTGCTTCTGATGGCACTCCAGGAGGAAGGCCGGAAAGGGAAGGAGCAAGAAGAAAGGGTTGTCAGAGGGGAGGCTCGGGACAGGAGAAGCCTGGGATGCCAGGCTGGGTCACTCTCCATTTCTGGGCCTCAGTTTCCCCAGGAGTGAGTGATGTTTAAAGGACCTAACATTCAAGCTTCTGCTGGACCTAAACCCTCATCAATGGCACCCAAATTTAGGCTGTGCACCTCTCATCCTGTGTGCCCTCGAGCTGGCCATGTAATTTCTCCATGCTTCAGTTTCCCATCAGTAAAATGGGCGCAAGGCCTTGCCTAGGCCACTGTGATGCTCAAGCGGGATCATGTCTGGGAACTTGCCAGAGTAGATGCTCAATAAACGGTCACTCGGGACCCCTTGCCCTCTGCGGGGGCTTGGGCCCTGACCAGCTCCGTCTCCCCCGCTTTCCCAGTGCCCCACAGCTCACCGACGAGTTGTTGCAGGGCATGCAGGGTCTGGACTCTCCCATCTCTTCCATATGGTCTGGCCTAGAATGTGATGGAATCAGCCGGACACCCATCGCCCCCCTCAGACTTCCTGGACTGAGAGTGAAGTTGCTCAGAGAGAATCTGATGCCTGGGCCGGAGAATGCATGGTCCTGACCTGTCCACCCCGGCCTGAGGCAGGTGCTGCCCACCCACAGGAGCAAGGGGCATGGAGCCACCCCCTGCTCCCTTCCAGACAGTTCATTTTATTCCTGATTATATAATTGATTTGGGGAGGGAGTCCGGCTTTCACATTGTTCTCTTCAGTACTATTTGGATTTTTACAATAAACACATAGTAAAATACATATTTAAATAATTATTTTAAACACATTTGCCTAATTTAAAAATAAGAACAAACACAATGCATTGCTATAGTGGAAAATTGAGGAGGTGAAGAAGAAAATAGCCAACTTTAATCCCACTGCTCCAGAAATAAGTATTATTTGCATTTTTGTATTATTTTGGAGGAAATATTTTCATTTTTAATAATGGTAACATACACATAACATAAGATTTACAATCTTAACCATTTTTAAGTGAACAGTTTAATAGTAGTAAGTATTTTGTCATTTATACTGTTGTGCAATATTTTAGTATTTTTCCTCCTGGTCCTTTTTCTTGCATTGTTTTACATGCATAGAAAAAAACATTTTAGCTACTATTTTTTATCCTTATTTTCTTTCCATTTAATACTATCATAACCATTTTTCCCTATCATTAAAAATTCTATGCAAATACCCATAAAACTACTTCCAGGAAGGGGGATACATGGGGAGAAGGGTGAAACTTTCAACTATTTTGAATGTTTTTTCAAACCAAGCATCCATTTGTGTTATAGAAATAACACCAATAAAGATAATGAAATGAAAAACAAAGAAAAAAAAAAGAACAGGGAGGAATTTTTAAAGTTTTGATCAAAACGCCGTATCGAACAGTTGTCGAATGTTTATCACATGGTTAAATGTTAATTTTCTCGCTCCCTGTTGGGCATTCAGGCTGTTGGGAAGTTTTGCCAAGTATAAATAATGCTGCGATGGACACTTTGCACGAATCTTTGTCCACATCTGCTGGTTTCATCCTCATTCCCGTGGAGGGGAGGGGCGAGGAGGGTGAGGGAAGGCCACCAGCCCCGCACAGGACACACTGGCCAACCTGGGGTGTCCCAGACTACCTGTTTCTCCAGGCGGGATCCTCCACTGGCCTCCCTCCTGGGGCACCTCGGCCTTGGCCTCCCACAGAGGATGGGTGTCCTGGCCCAGCCTGGATGTGGGGCTGCCCTTGTTTCCGCTGCAAAGTCAGGTTTCTCCACTGGGTCAATAGAGAAGAGCAGGAAGGGATGCTGGGTGCCGCCTCAAATGTGCCCCGAGAGGGGCACCAGGAAAGGGCTAGGGGCAGGGGTCAAACATTTCTGTCAGAGTCCAAAGCCTGGGGTCATAACCATTAGACTGCCCTGCCTCTTTGGGAATGGATAAATGAATGGAGAGATGGGGCCCAAGAGGCAGGGCTTTCCTTGGGAGGCGCGACCTGGAGCTGGGCCCTCCCGGAGCCCTTCTTGCTCAAGGAGGGAAAAACAACAGGTACGCAACCACTAGCAAAAAATAGCAACTTCGATGGTAGAGAGCTTGCTATGTGCTAGGCAGGGTTCTGAGGTGCTTATATTTATTAATTCAACCTCACAACAACCCTGGGATGTACTATTATTGTCCCATTTCAGAGCTAGAGATTAAGGCACAGAGAGGTTGGGTGACTTGCCTTAGGCTACACAGTGAGAAAGTATGAACAAGGGAAAGTAGCAGGATTTGAACTCAGGAAGAGCTGGTTCAGGCATCTGGGCTGATTACCACCAGCTCTACTGCTGATCACGCAGGAGGTAAACTCATGCCCTAGAAGAACCTCCTGTCAAGACATAACGGCACTTCATCCCTCCCCATGGACCAAACTGGAGGCTCCTGACCTTTTGGAAGCTCTGGGCCAGCAGGGCCTGAGTGTGTCGCCCCCGTGCCACCTCCAGCGGGGCCTCCTGGAGCCACAGTGCCCAGGGCAGCGCCCGCTGGCGACCCAGGACTGCTGCCGTTGCTGCGGCCCGCCGCCTCTGCGCCAAGTGCCACCAGGCTCTGAAACATCTGGACGGTCACTGCTGGCTGGGGACAGACCAGTGCTGGTCAGAGGTGGACCTAGCCCCTCAGGCCTGGGAGCAGCTGGGGGCTCGGCACCCCCACCAGCTTTCTGACCTCGATGAGGGTGATGGCCCCGGCTGCAGAAGGACGGACCAGCTGCAGATGGGAAGCCCTTCCTGCTACTGAGGCTAGCCTGGGAGATCCCAGACAGGAGAGCTCCAAGAGGCTGGAGCATGCCCCACCGGACTGCAGAGAGCGCAGGGCAGCCTCAGAAATTTAAGATCCCAAGCAGTCCCCATGTTCCTATTCTTGGCGCCCAGAGGCCACCTATTTCCCCAGCAGGGACAGTGTGAAGGAATTTCCCTTCCCCTTAAATCCTGCATGGATCTGCCATCAAGACCTTCTCTCTATCAGGCCCTCATCTCTCCCCCATTCACCCAGGCAAACGTGAGAGGTGCTGTCCTAGGAGCAAGGCCTCACCTGGCTTTCTGGGGCTCCCGGCTTTCGCAATGTTTCGGGATTAGTTCTTAGAAAGCAAAAGGATATGACACAGCTCTCAGGCTGAGAAGCAAGCAGGACAGGACAGCCCCTGCCAAGCCTGCCTGCCCAAGGCCTCCCTTTCTGGGAGAATAGGGCTGACAGGGTGGTGACAGCCAGCTTGCAGTGAGAATTCGGGGGAGGAGGGAATGGGAGCCCTGGAGCCACCCAGTTCCCACCCCCAGCCTCCTCTGGCCTGTACTGCAGGGCGCTCCTCGCTGGGGCTGTGTCTGGAGGACAGGAAGCCTTCCTCTCTTCCTCCCTGCTGACCTGCTCCTGGGGGGCCACTGCCCCTCCTTGCTGTCTAGGTAGCACACCTCGGGCTGCATTAGAGCAGGCTAAAGACTATGGGGTCCCCTTCTCAGCCAGGAGGCCCAGCCAGGCCCACTCCTGGTGTCTCCTCTTCCTGACCTCACTTCCTGACTTCCTGACCCCCCCGGGCCCCAGGCTGGGGAGACTATGTCGTGGCCCAGCAGGCCCTATACAGTTAATCTGTGGAATTAAGGACCCCCTGGGGTGGTACCTAGAGGGGGCTCTAGTTCTGCCTCCTCTGACCCAGATCCATAGAACCTCTTGCCTGGCCTCAGGGGTGCTGCAGGCCGGAGGGGCACAGTCTCCTTGTGGCTGGCATGAGGTCTCAGCTCCACGGGCTCCAGAGCAAAGCCAGGGTGGCCGTGGCCTTTGTCCACACCCAAGCCAGCAGTCTGGACTGTTTGACTGGATGGGCTCTGAGGAGCAAGGACAGGGTGCCCCGGTTCCCACCAGGCCATCCCCCAGCCCTGGTGCATACCCCCACCCAGCATCCCTGGTTCCCTGTGACCTAGCCCCAGATGTCCTGGTTGGCCTCCTACGGATCTCTCCCTGCCTCCCACAGCACCCCTTTCCCTGGGAATTTTCTCGTGTGTCCAGAGCCTGCTCCTTTCATCAGTGACTCCAGGCCTCTCTGTGGACCTGCCTCCTGGCAGCCCTGTTCAGGGGGCGCTGCTTCTCTCAGACCCCTGGGCTGAACCTGAGGAGCAGTAGGGCTCTTTGCTCCCCAAGGTCACTGCCACTGGCTGCCTCCCTCCTCTTGAAAGCACGCCAGCCCTCAGCTCCAGGCAGACATGGATGACGGCCAGGTCCTGGTCCCTCCTTCTTGCAAGAGGTCAGCTCCTGGCTAACCGTCATTGTCTCCGTCACACACCTGGCTAAATCCCTAGTGATGTCACCACTCAGGTGGCTAACCCCTCCAACTGAGGGGCCCTTGACCTCCTCCCCTCCCACCATCTTGCCCTTTGCCCCACTTCAGCCACCTGCTCCCTGGTCCCCCTAGACTTTGCATCCTAAGTAACTGTACCCCCTCCACAATTTCAGCTTCAGGGCCTGCCCCCACCTTTCCAGCTCACCCCCTCAAGTGCCCCAATTCCAACAATCTTT
This sequence comes from Smutsia gigantea, assembly GCA_032199065.1. Classification (NCBI taxonomy): domain Eukaryota; kingdom Metazoa; phylum Chordata; class Mammalia; order Pholidota; family Manidae; genus Smutsia; species Smutsia gigantea. The sequence continues at coordinate 24,945 of JAVSCE010015321.1, forward strand.
CTCCCAGGTGGACCCCCATTCCTTGCCCCTGCCACCCTGGTCTCTTGCCCGTGGTGTCTCTCTCCCCTCCCTGCACAGTCTGCCACCAGCCCAGTCGGCGCCCCCACAGCGCACCATCAGACCCTGGCTGACTCAAAGAGGTTTTCTCCCGACAACCGCCCTGACCTTGCTCCAGATCTGTCACTGTCAATCTCCTGTGGGCGCAAAAGGCTGCTGGACAGTCAGACCCTGGTCCCTGTCCCCTCTCTCCTAGATGCTAATTCACCATTCCCTATCCTGAGACCTCTGCCATCTCTTCTTTGCTCATGCCCTCCACACACCCAGCTCCCTATTTCACTCACAAAATAGGGCAATCAGAAGAGAAATCCCTCAAGCTCCCTCTCATCCCCCCGGCTTCCTGCCCATAGCCTCCCGCCTGTCCCCCATTCCGTGCGGGCCCATCCCCAGCCTGACTCTCCCCTGTGATCTGGGGGCCATCCGTGCCCCAAGAGCGGCGCCCAGGCTCACCTCTGGCCTCTGAGATGCCACTCTGGGAATCCTGTAAAGCACCCATGACCCCATGGCCCCACAGTGGACTCAGTCAGCCCTGCACCAGGATGCAGCTTGGGGACGCAGGCTATGATGTGTCAGGGCGTCCCTGCTCCAGACGTCCCCTCCCCGGCATTGACACTTCCCTCTGCTTCACTGGGGCCATTCCCAGCAGCACTTAAGCAGGTGGACAGTTCTGCCATCCTTAAAAAACAAAAAGCAAGACCACCAAACCACGCCAAATCAAACCAAACCACTTGCGCCTCCAGGTCCCAGGCCATTTGCCCCCTTCTCCTTCACACCCAAATCCCAATTCCTCCCCTACCTCCAGCTCTGCGGACCTCAGTGCAACTAGGGTCCCCTACCACCACCCACACAAAGCTGTGTTCCTCAGGGTGACCGCTGAGATGCCATGGCCCTGGCCAGTTCCCAGCCCCAAGTTTCCTTGTGGGAACAGCAGCAGGACTGTCCCCCTTCAAGCCCTTGCTCCTCCCACTCCAGGGCGAACCAAACTACAATGGAGTCACTTATGTCAAGGACAGAACAGAGCCAGTCGGTGCAGGCACAAAGAAGAAACTTAACCCAACCTTACAGGAACGTACAGCTCTTCTCAGAAATCAGGAGAGGACACCAGCCAATCCCTAAACGCCAAGTCTGTTCGTGCCATCTCTGGACTTCCTGTTCCCCTGACTCAGCTACCTGGATCCAAATAAGAAGGGAGACTGCCGGGCAACCAATCAGCTGAAAAAGCCAAATGCTTCTGTATCTGTCCCATAAGAATCCCTTAGTCTGCAAGCAACTCAGAACTCATTGCTGCTTCAGCCTTGAGGCCCCAGCTTGCAGGTCAAAAGCCCTGCAGTGTGCTCATCCTCCTGCTTTGTTTTAGTCCATTGGCAGAGTTTGTTTTTTGACTCAGTTTTCCTTTCCTCCCTCCTGCCTGCCAGCGTTTTCCCAGTCTCCTCTGCTCCCGACTCTTAGTGAAGGAGGCCCCAGGGCTCAGCCTCACCCCCTGATGCCCTCACCCTGGGTGATCTCAGGTTCAGACGCTTCTAGTGCTGACTCCCATCTTCCCTTCTCTGAGCACGGCGGCTCCAGCCTCCTAGTGGCTCAGGCGACAATCCTGGAGCCACCCTGACTCCTCACTCCCCCACACCGCCTGTGCATCCCATCTGTTCTGCCTTCCTCCAAAGAGATCCAGAACCTGACCCCAACTCACCACCTCCGTCCCCACCACCCAGGTCAAGTGACCGTCACTTCTTGCCTCCTAACAGGTCTCCTCACTTCTGCCCTGGTCCCTACCCCTGACAGTCTACTGCTCACAGGGGCCACAGTGCTCCTATGAACACTGAAATCAGAACATGACCTGACTCAACTCAAACACCTCCCAAGGCCCCCCATCCCACTCAGCCACAACTGCAGCCCTAGATCAGTTTGTTATGTAAATAAAGTTATATTGGAACCCAGCTGGGGCTACTTGTCTACAGTTTGTCCAGGGCTGCTATCTCATGGCAGCTTTCTCCTTACAAAGGCAGAGCAGTTGCAACAGAGGCCCTATGGCCCACAAAGCCTGAAATATTTCATCTTTGGCCTTTAAGAAAATTTGCTGACCCTTGCCCTTGTTACCTGGTCCCTGGTTACTTTACTGACCTCACTCCTACTTCTCTCCCTGCTCCAAACACACCAGCCTCCTCGCTCTTCTTCAAAAATGCTGTGCGGGGTCACAGCCTCAGGGCCTTTGCACTTGCTGTTCCCTCTGCCTGGAACTCTCTCTCCCTTTCTCCCTATTCCCTTCAAGTCTCACCTCAGGCAGCACAGGAGCCCTTCCATGACCCTTCTCTCAGTCCACAGCACCTGATTTTTCTCCATGACTTATCACCACCTTTCAGACAGAAGAAATGCGTTTGCTTTCCTCTCTCTGGTGGACTATGAGCCACTGTCTCTTTATTCCCTGCTGTATTTGGACGAGTCCCTGCCACGGATGCCTGGACCATGGTAAGCATGTAGGCTGTCATTTTATCTGCACCACAGCCCTGAGAATTAGGTCCCTTGTTTTAGAAATGGGAAAACTGGAACTTAAAGAGGCTTAAACGAGGGGTGCAGAAGGGCCACCCAGGGCTTGACTCCACAGAACATGCTCCTAACCAGGACCACCCCGACCCCCACTCTTTCCAAACGAGACTTGAGACAGCTCAACCCACAGTATCCCTTCCTGCCCCAGCGCTCCCCCCCACCCTACATGCCCGTCATTCCCCACCTCTGTCTGCCCCTGTCCACTTCACCCCCATCCCTGTGCAGTTAAGGACATCAGAGCCTCCTCCTTGCCCCACGGAAAGAATCTGCGGTCAGTTTTCCTGCTCTGAGGACCTGTCCACCCTCAGGTGCGCCTTCACTTAGTCGGCTTGAACCGGGAGGGAACCTTGGTGCGGACCTCTAACGACCACGCAGGTGGGGTGGGAGGAACGTCAGAGAACAGTCGCCCCATGTCCCGCAGCACCCTGAGTGTGGCCGGTGCGGGTAGCTGCGCGGGGCCGCAGGGCGGGGGTCCGTCGGAGGGCACAGTCCTCCGCGAGGGTTCTGGCCTGCCTGGCACCGCGCCAGCGGCAGTGGCCCCTGGCCTTGTGCAAACTTCTCGCACCTGCAAGGCGCACAAAGGCCTGCCGGCCTTCAGGTCGCTCCGAAACTGGCTATAATCGACCCCGTCCACTCCCCTCCCTGCAGTCCGCTTGGCCCATCACACTTCCCTCTAGGCATTTCCCACCGGCCAAGTCTTTGCCTCTGCTGTTCCCCACCGAGCCCCTGCCATGCCCTTTCCTTCCTCTGTCCGGGTGGTTTTCATTCTCCCTTCCAAACCCCCGCTGGAAGAGGAAAGAGCACTGTGCCCAGAGTCAGGCCGGTGCTCAACATTGGTTCTGCTGCTGTGTGACCTTGGGCAAGTCCCTAACTTCTCTGAACCTCAGCCTTCCCATCTGTAAAAGTGGGTAGTAACACCTCCTCTACTATCTCACTGGGTTGATAATGAGAGTTTAACCAATAAAGGCCAAAGAGCCTTTTAAGTTCTAAAGCAATTCTTGAAGGAGGGGTTAATTATTACTTCTTTAAGCCAACATGTCTAACATCTCCTAAACCTGGTGGCTTGACCCTTTTGTGATTTAGGTCTTGGCCCTGTTTTGTCTCAATATAGCTAGAAAAATCTACATCTACAGAATCACTTACAAACTTAAACTATGACATATTTACATAAATCATCTTATGCTGGGGCTTGCTAATGGTCAGAAGTCATGTTTCCTGTTTTTCTTGCCTTTTTTAGAACTGGTCAAGGCTTCCCTCCTGCCTCCAGATCTCCCACTTGCTTGGAAATAACACAGTCTGTTTCTATTCTTGCAGTGGTTATCCAAGACATTTTAATATGTATATTTCATTTGACAAAATCTAAAGTTAATCCAGTGTTTACCCTCCTTTCAGACAAAAAAAGGGCTTTATACCACTTCATGTCTGGTCAGCTCCTCCTGAAATACATCATTATTGTCTGGAACACTAAGTAAACCACATGTTCCCTATTTCCTTTGTGTACATCAGATCTTCCTTATGGAAAAATTTCCTTCTTCCACAAAAAGATTCTTTAGACGTTTCTGTATCAAAGGTCTGTTGGTGACCAACGTTATTGTCATTTCTCCGAATATGTCTTTATTTCACTCTGATTCCTGAAACGTAACTCGCTAGACCTAATTTTAGGCTAACAATGATTTTTCTTACTATTTTGAAGGTATCATTCCTCTCTGTCCTCTGATTTCTGTTGAGGCATCAGTGCTACTGTAATTGTCATTCCTTTTGGGACATTATCTTTTCTATCTGGCTGCTTTGGAGATCTTGTTTGTCTTTGAGATTCTGCAGTTTTCATTCATCCATTCATTCCATACCTTTTCCGAAGCACCTTTTCTTTTTTACTGGGTGCCAACACTGTTCTAGGTGCTGAAGACACACAGTGACAGAGCTCCATTGTGAGCGTATAAATGTGCATTTCTCCTTTATTCTGTCTGACGATTGTTTGGCTTCCTCAGTTTGGAGTTTGGTGGATCTCTTTTTAGGAAAATTCTCTGCAATTAGTCCTTTGGATGGCCATCTTCTGGCTCTTTTTGCTGCATTCTGAGTAATTCCTTCAAATTTGTCTTCAAGGCTACAGATTCTCTTTTCCGGTGTATCTATTTTATGACTTAACTGGTTTCTAATTTCAGTCACTGTGTCTTTCATTTATAGAAGTCTTATTTATTTTCTTTTATCTTTACCTGGCATCCCAGTCTTCACACTGTCACATCCTGGCTCTAAAATCCAGAAGTCTCTGTGTGCCCTTGTCCAAGTCTTCTCTTTCTGGGCCTCTGTCCTGAACTGTAAAATAAAGAGGATCTAGGGCATCAGTTTGCATGTTGTGCCCTGGCGTCCTGCCTTAGAGCAGTAGGCGGTGCTGGTAGGCCTCATCAGACTAGCCCTGTTTTATATACTGGGCATGATTTCTTTGGAACCAAGAGTTTGAAATAAAATATTTTTCAAACCAGTGGGCTAGGGGAGCTCTAAGCTCCCTTCAAATTCAAATCTGTAATTCTGAATTTAGAGCTCTGATATGATAATGTTTTATAACAACTCATTGACTGGAATTTCTGCCGACAGTCTCCAGACAGGCAGGTGTGAACACAAGCCCCCGAGACCTGGAAAGCCAGACCCTTGGAGCTCTGCTCCTACCAGTGAGGAAAGCCTCTTTTATTGCCTGACAATTTTTCAATCTTTTGAAAACTTGTAGAAAACATACAGTAAATGTTTATAGAATTATTTATAAATGAATACATGAAGGGATGGTGACAGACTGGTGATGGGGGGTTCAGGACACACTACCCCCAAAACCTCAGCATATGAAATATCTGAACCCAAAGGAACTTAAGGAAATGGAAGCAGGTGGTGACCCTCCCTTCCCCTGCCCTTCTTTCCTGAAACAGGTCATAAATCTCCTGGGTGAAAGGTGCCCTCCTGTACTGGGAGGAAAGAAGTTCTTATCACCAGAGACAGAGAAGTTACTGCCAGGAAATCTGTATAAACAGACCTCGTTCACTAGCCCTTATCTTCCTAGTTATTTCTTTACCATTTACTACTCCTAGCCCAAACCTCCTTTGTCTTGTCAGTTCTTCACAAAGTTGCCGGTTATTTGTCTAAAAGATATAAAAGCTTCCTGAGCTGGTCATTTGTTCAGGTCTTCATTCTTTTGTGAGGCTCCCATGGACCTATAAGAATTCAATAAAATGTACGTGCTTTTCTCCCATCAACCTGTGTCAGTTTAATTTTCAGGCCCAGCCAGGGACCCCAAGAGGGTTGAAGAAAGCTTCTTCTTCCCCTGCACTGGTTGCCCCTTCCCTCTCTCTGAGTAATTAACATGGTGACACAGGTAATGAGGCCTAGTACTTATTAAAACCTTGTGCATTTCAGACCTCACTCATCCCTCAGCAGGCACTGTTATTATCCCCCTTTTGTAGATGAGGAAATGGAGGCACGGTGAGGCTGAGGCCATCCGGTCTCTTACACAGCCAGTCACAAGGTACCCCTGGGATTTAACCAAATGGTTTGGAAGGAGGCTGTGAGATTTGGGTTTTCCCAACTGTTCTGGAGACTGTAAGGACAGGCCTGAGGTGGCTGGCTCTGGTCCAATGTGGGCCAACAGTAACTTCCCCCCAGGGCAATGTCTCTGGCTTCATCTGGAGTTATGTGAAAACAAGAAATACAGGATTCGTGAACTAGACAAGTGGCTTTAGCCTTCACCAGTAGGGGACCAAATCCAAGAGGAATTGGCTCATGTGGTTGACAGTTTCTAGAATGTCAGCACTATAGACTAAAACGTAGACTATTTCCAAGTTACCACAGAAGTTGGCCTTTTTAAAAGAACACAGTGCTGGGAAGGTCTGGTTGGAAGCCCCGTTACTTCAAGTGCGGTGGGTCGAGACTGAGCTCTGGCCTTTCTTTGAATCTGGACTCCCTCCCAGTCAGTGGGCGCTCCAGCCTCCAGCTGGTCAGGCCCCAAACCTTGCAATCAGAGTCCTCTTTTTCTCCTACATCCAGTCTGTGAGCAAATCCTGCTGCTCTGCCTTCAGAACGTATCCAAGAGCTGCCCTGTTGGGAACAGCAGGCTCCCACATGCAGTCTTTCAGTCCCCCTCCCTATGCAACAATGAGCCTTAGGCCTGGAATACTTCCCTACCAAGAGGCAAGAGCCTACACAGCCTCTGCCCGTCTTGTCACCCATGTTGGAATCTCTCCGTGTTTCAGGCCCAAGGCATGCTCTTTTGTTGTGGTGAAGCATGTGCATCATATGGTGCTTGGCCAGTGCCATTACTATATCTGTCCTCCTTGGGGCGGGGACAGTGTCCTTCCACTGTGGCACAAGAGAGCTGAGAGTAAGCAAATTGCCCTGTTACAGCTACTGGGAGAGACCGCTAGCCATGAGGGATGGACGCCCCCAACTGAAGCTGCTCTTGCTGTCTCTTCTCGAAATGATGAAAACATCATCCATGCAGCGCTTGACCACGTTGTTTCCCTTGGAGCCTCAGATACCAAGACGCAGTGGGCAGAAGTGTCAGGAGTCCTCCCCTGGGCTGATAACCAGTGCATGGTGTTCTCCTCAACACGACCGCTTGTCACCACGCCCACCTCCATCTCCCAGGCTGAGCCACCAGCATTGTCCTTTCAGAACATAAGTCAGACCATGTCCAGTTCTGCCCAGGGCCCTCCAGCAGCTCCCATTTCCTTAGTAAAAGCCGAAGTCCTCAAAATGACCTACTAACCCTGCACCACCTGGGGCCTGCTGCCTTCTGATCTCATCCTTCTTCCTTCCCTTGGCTCTGGCTACTCTGGCCTCCTGACTATTCTCCCAAGCAGGCCAGGCAGGCACATGCCCACTTAGGTCTTCCTACAAGCTGCTCTCTGCCTACAGCGTCTCACGGGAAAGGTAATCTCTGGATATTAGGGGCTTTTTTGTCTCTGCTCTGGGGTCCCCAGCACCTAGAACACCGCCTAGCTTCCATAGGCTCTTGATTGCTTGTTGAATGAACTTTATTAGTTCTCCTTATGAGACCTGCTGTGTGGAAAGGGGGCAGCCATCCTGGTGGCCCCCGCAGTTTCTATGTACCTCTGATGGCCCTCTCCTTAAAGGGTGGCCCTTGGGCCACTGGAGCCACTTTGCACAGTCAGGAAGCCAGAGTAGCCTGGAAGTTTAAGTCACTGTCCCCCAATCCCAGAGCAGCCCTTGGCCAATGACCAAGAAAGCCCAGCTCACTAGCTTTGTACCAAGCCACACACTTCATTTCAGGGTCTGCTTCTGGGGAACCCCACCTAAGACAGGAACCTTCCTCTGCCCCTGCCCCCAAGATCCGATCAGACGTGGGGGTCTGGGTCTATGAGGAACAAGGGTCTCTAAATATACTACCCCCTTGGCTTGGCACGGGCTCTATTACCCGTCCCCCCACCACACCTCCCCCACCTTTTCATTCCCCTTGGAATCTGACATGTTCACGACAGAGATGCAGGAACACACACACCGCACGCCTCCCAAATGCCAGGAACTGTATACACAAGGGAACTGGAACATGAGTTTTAGGCCCATTCCCAAAGGCCACACCCCTCCCCTACCCAAGGCTGCCACAATCACAAATCTGACATGTCCTTCCCGTCCACACTTTGTATTTTACTGCATGAACACCCACGAACGATATGGGGCATTGCTGTGAGGTTTCTAAATTCACACGAACACTCTCATTGTACACTCTGCAGTCGCTTTGTTCACATTTATCGCAACATTGATAGAAATAGGTCTGGTTTATTCAGCTGAACTGCTGAACAGTAATCATTAGAAGGAATGTATCATGGAGTATTTGCCTATCCCCTGCTGACGGGCTGTTTCTGCTTTCCACAGCTGCAGCCCCTCAGCATCCCCTGGCCCCAGAGCACCAGTCCCTTCTCAAAGGCCCGTGTTCCCTTCTTTCAGGGCTCTGCTCCCCTGACAAGAGGACTCATAACGTCCGTCCCGACAGCAGGCACCGGAGCGCCCTCCTGCACCCCTAGGCTCTGGTCCAGCCGTGGCAGGTTCTCAGCCTCCTTGGAGAGATGGATACAGGAGAAGGTGGGGGCTGTGCCCATGGCCTTGACCTCCTCATGCTGGGACAAGCCAGGATGGCCTGGGAAAGCCCAGACACCTGGGGCCCCATAGTCAGTGGGATAGGGCCCTGGCCATGGGACCTTCAGAACCCTGGACAGGTGTCCGTTCCGGTCAGCCCTGAGGCAAGACACAGGGTCTGCCAGGAAGAGGATGCCTCTTGCCTACTGACCAACGCCATCACAGGCTCAAGGATCAACACTACTTAACGACTTTGCTGTCATTTAGGGACCCCTCAGAGGGGTCAGGCCCTGTTATTTCACTTACATCATCCTCTGGGCAGACATTAGCTCTTCTCCAGACACTGTGGTCAGAGAGGTTAAGCTGTCCACGGATACATGGCCCATGACAGAGCAGGATCCAAACCAATACCCAAGTCGCCTGGTTCAGAGACATGGACACCCATCTGACATACTGAACAGCACCGCCGCCCTGCTGGGGCCTCGCCTAGGCAGAGCTGAGGGCAGAGCAGGCCCAGCTGGTCACGAGCCCCTGCTTCCTTCTGCCACAACAGAATGGGCAGCTAAGCCCAGGCTCCCTGGGGATTCCAAGGAGACATGTTCCCAGGAATGGCAGGTCTGGACCCCAGCCCGGCCAGGAGATTAAGCATGGCTCAAAACACACCCAGTTACAGAATTCCCCGAACTTTAATGCATGGCTCTGAGAGGGGCAGCTAGAGGCTGAGGTGGGTCTCAGGTGCTGCAGAAACTCCTGCCTCCCGCCCCGGGGTCCTCAGGCAACAAGCAGCACGAGGACCTACCCGCATGCCAGAGGACTCCCAGGCTGAGCAAAGATCTCAGAGCTTTTGCAAGGAGGGATTAACAAACTGGGCCTGGGGCAGTAGGTGTCACTGGCCCTCAGAGGCCTGCCTGACCCTGCGTTGAGCAGCTAAGGGTGGAGGTGAGGAAGAGGCCATGGATCCCAGCCTGGGACCAGTGGGCTACTTTGAAGGGAGGGGAAGGCCTCAGGGAGTTTGGCACAGGTGTGCCCAGGGCTCCTGGCATCTCAGGTTCTTGATTCACACAGCCCCTGAGATGGGAAACAGGAGGACACATTCCATGTCAGGTCTGAGAAAGGGAGTCAGGAATCTCTCTAACACGATGTCCAAGGCACAAGGAAGGCGATGCAGCCTGGGCCTTCACTGTGGTTTGTCAAACTGGCCCCTGGTTGCAGCCGAAGTGGGCCTGGCTTCAGTACCCATAGGGGGCATGACCCTTGCCCTCTGAGCTTGCAAAGGGGTCTGTGGGTGCCTCTGAGGGGTCGATCGTCTGGTAGGCACTGTGGTCCTGTGAAGGTCCAAGGAAACCTGGGGGGCAGAGGAGATGGAGGGGAAGAAAAATGAAGGGTGAGGACTCAGGATATTCTACTGAGTCTAAACCAAGATTCACCTACCACCCACCAGGAAGGCCAGAGCTGGGCATCCGGGTACCCAGGATGGTGAGGGCGGCAGCAGCCCCAGGCAACAAGCCTTTAGCATGCATTGTTCATTCAATCCTCCCCAAACCCTACAGAACAGGTATTTTTATTGCCTCCACTTAACAGATGAGGACACTGAGGGTCAAAGAGGTGAACTGACTTGCCTGAGCTTGAAGCTGAAGACACAAGGACTCCAACCCAGGAGTACGTGCCCAAAGCTAGTGCTCTTAGCCATTGGCTCTGCATGTCCCCAGTCTGACTCTGATGCCCAGGCCGGGCCCACAGGCTCTTCCCCAGCTCTTCCCCCAGGCAGACCAGACGCTGTGCTACTGTATCCGGAAGGCCCAGAGCTGGGGCCAGGTGCAGAGCAGGCAAAGGGCTCTCGGTGCCCACATTCCTCACTGCCATCTCTTCTCTGCACATTTGTCTTATGAGCCTGAATAAGTCTCGCAGGCTCTGGGCCTCAGTTTCCTCATCTGTCCAATGGGAGGAATACTGCTGGCTCCCCGTACACCAGGATAGACCTGGGCAGTGCTGAGAATGGTTAGGTATGGTGGGCGGCCCCTGGCCACTCCTGCCCTTGGCCCAGCTGTTCCCCAAGGTGGGTTGTGGGCCACTCTGGGCCTCTTCTCAGGAGGGAAAGGCAGATGACCACAGCTTGCCTCCCCACCCCTCTCAGAAGAGAGAAAGGAAATAATTTGTATCAGAGAGAGCAGGAAAAATGGCTCAGCCACTACTGGGAGGGCACAGCTCCTGTGAGGGGCTGGGCTAAGGAGAGAGGGCCGGTCAGCAGGGAGAGCACCTGCGGGTCAGTGCTGTCTTTGGCCAGGGCTCCCACGGTCCATGCCAGCAACACCGCTCCCTTGGCCCCCCAGGCTCCCATGGCAGGAGAGGGGAGCTCTAGGGATGGGGCTGGCAGGAGCCAAGAGGAGAAGCTGGTCCTGCAAGTACCCCAAAGCCTCAGAGTGCAGACTGCCCAGAGCTGCTGTGGACCTGGATCACAGCCCCAGCTGCATCTGTGCGCAGGCTGAGGGGGGACCTGGCGGCCACCCCCAACTCTGCCTGTAGCCTGGTGCCAGCGGAAAGGCTGCAGGGGGCTGGGACAGCCAGCGGACCACTGGGCTCCTACAGCAGAGACCAGAAGCTGGCAGACCTTGCCTGGTGCTCAGAGCCTATGCCATGCTCCACCCTGTACCATGAGCCCTCGTTGGGGCAAGGTTGGCTCAATGGGGCAGGGGCTGTGGGTCAGGAAGACAGGGGCAGAGGAGACGTGGGATATGGCAGTGCCAGCACCTGGCCTCGTGAGGGGTGTGGGAAGCTGGCCGGAGGTGGTGGCCTCACCGGTGTAGAGCAGCTCACCCCCACGCTCCCGGTACATGTGGTAGACGAGGCAGCAGGAGAACGGCTTGAGCAGCAGGCTGAGGATGGCCATACCAGCACTAAAGCGCCCCGTGTCAGAGAGGCTGTCCCGTGGGTAGAAGATGCTGATGTGGATGATGTCCAAGAAGATGGTGGCCGCCAAGCCACCCAGAAACTGCAAGACAGGCCAGGCCCAGGGCCCAGGTGACCACTTGTCATCAGAGTTAAGAACACACTGATGGCCTGCCACACCTCAGAGCCTCCAGCAAGATATACCAGACCAGAAGCTCCCCTGCACCCTGCTGCACCCTAGGGTTTGCTGGAAAACAGATCAATGCCCAGGCAGGACCCTGTGCATGAGACTCCTGACCGGGGACTAGCAGGCAGGGAGCAGGGACACGGGGGCCCAGGTCTGGACCCAGCCCACCAGCCCCACCAGAGCCCCCAACTGCCACTCTTCTCCTGTTACCCTTGAGGCCATCATGGGGCACAGAACTTGGTTCCAGAACTTCCGAGATGGAAAGTCCCTTGGGAATTCACCCGCTCCATCACTACCACTGAGAAAATCCCTTCTCAAGTCATCCAGAGCGCTCACTGCCCTGAGGGGCTCAGTGGATGGTGGGAAGCTCCCCCGTGGGAGATCCTGTAGGGCTGTGTCCACTCTGACTCACAAGTAGTGCAGTTCCCTCTTCTCGGGCCTCCCTACTAAAAGAGGGCCCTGAAGGTGAGTTATTGGGTACGTGCTCCACTGTCCTCAGGGAGTGGCCACTGGCGGGACCCCACCTCATGCCTTTCTTGGGGAAGACAATGAGCAGGCTCTGGGCTCTCAGAGCCAGGCAAGCAGAGAAGCAGGCCAGGCTTGTGAAGATTTGGACTGGTAGCCTGAATGGGCTTATTTAATTTACAAGTCTTTAAAAAATGGAAAACATGGGCATGAGGAAGAGAGAAAAGACTGGGATGGGCGAGGTGAAGACAGAGTGGGGGTCATGGGTCGCCCTGAAGCCAGTTCCCCCAGCCGCCCCCCGGCTCACCATACTGATGGCATCAATGGAGTCACGCTGAGCCACAGCCCACACGCCCAAGGCCAGGACAGTGAAGTTGGCCCAGACATAGGGGCCCGAGAACACCATGCAGCCCCTGTGGGAAGAGGCACCTGAGTCAAGCCAGAGGGTGACAGGCCCTGAGGAACCCACCCCCTCCTGCAGGTCACCTCCCTTAGGTTCCCGGGTCTCAGTGCCCCTGAGAAAAGGCCGCAGTCTGCCAGGCCACTGGGCACTGTTCTCCTCCCCAGGTGCGTACCAGGAATGTCAGCAAACCTCATTGGCTCTAGTTCCCAAACAGATCCTGCAGCTGGCCAAAATCCAGGTCCAAAATCCTTCCTTTCCGGCCAGGATTTATCACTGCCTCTGCCCACTGATTTCCTTACTCCACTCCTGCCCCCTCCAGGCCATTCTCTAAATAGCAAGCAGTAAGGCAAACCAAGTGGTGTCGCTCTGCTGGGAATCCTCCAAGTTTTCCTTTCCACTTAGAATAAAATACACTCTTCCCCAGGGCCTAAGGGGCCCTGCAGCATCTGGCCCACGACACAGTCCCCCTTTACTTCCCTGCCACTGCTCATGCTGTTTCCTCTACCTTGAACACTTGGTTCCTATTTGTCATTTAAGTCTCAGCTCAAATGCTGACTCCTTCCCTGACCACCCAATTCTAAGTACAGGCATATCTCAGAGACACTGTGCGTTCAGTCCCAGACACCACAATAAAGTGAGTCAAATGAATTTTTTGGTTTCCCAGTCAATATAAAAGTTATGTTTACACTATAAAGTGTGCAATAGCATTATGTCTTAAAAAAAACAATGTACATACCTTAATTAAAAAATACTTTATTGCTAAAGAGTGCTAACCATTTTCTGAGTCATAACCTTTTGCTCATGGAGGGTCTTGCCTCCACGTTGCTGGCTGCTGACTGATCGGGGTGATGGGTGCTGAAGGCTGGGGTGGCTGTGGCCATTTCTAAGAATAGCAAAACAATGAAGTTGCCACATCAATGAACTCCTCCTTTCATGAGCAATTTCTCTGTAGCATGCAAGGCTGTTTGGTAGCATTTTACCCACAGAACTTCTTGCGAAATGGAATCGATCCTCTCAAACCCTGCTGTTAGTTCATCAACTCAGTTTATGGAATATTCTAAATCCTTTATGGTCATCTCAGCAGTCTACACAGCATCTTCACTAGGAGGAGATCCCATCTCAAGAAGCCACTTTCTTTGCTCATCTGTAAGAAGCAACATTAAAGTTTTATCATAAGATTGCAGCAATTTAGTCCCATCTCCAGGCTCCACTTCTGATTCTAGTTCTCTTGCTATCTCCACTACCCTCTGCAGTGACTTCCTCCACTGAGGCCTTGAACTCCTCAAAGTCATCCACGAGGGTTGGAATCAACTTCTTCCAAACTCCTCTCAATGTTGAGATTTTGACCTCTTTCCGTGAATCCCGAATGTTCTTGAATGGCATCTGGAAGGTAAGCCCTTTCCAGAAGGTTTTCAATGTACTTGGCCAGATCCATCAGAGGGTCACAATCTGTGGCAGCTATACAGCCTTATGAAATGTATTTCTGAAATAAGACTTGAAAGTTAAAATTACTCCTTAATCCATGGGCTGCAGAATGGATGTTGTGTCAGCAGGCATGAAAACATCATTAATCTCATCCATCTCCACCAGAGCTCTTGGGTGACCAGGTGCACTGTCAATGAGCAGTAATATTTTGAAAAGAATCTTTTTTTCTGAGTAGTAGGTCTCTATGGGATCTTACACTATTCAGTAAACCATGTTATAAGCAGATGTGCTGTCATGCAGGCTTTGTTCTGTTGATAGAGCACAAGCAGAACAGATTTACCATATTCTTAAGGGCCCTAGAATTTTCAGAATGGTCAGTAAGCACTGGCTGCAATTCAAAGTCACCAATTGCATTACCCCTAACAAGAGTCAGCCTGTCCAGTGCAGCTTTGAAACCACGCATTGACTTCTCCTCTCCAGCTATGAAAGTCCTAGATGGCATCATCTTCTTCCAACGGAAGGCTGTTCCATCTACACTGAAAATCTGTTATTTAGTGTAGCCACCTTCATCTTAGCTAGATCTGGGTAACCTGCTGCGGCTTCTCCATCAGCCCTTGCTGCTTCACCTTGCACTTGTATGTTATGGAGACGCTTCTTTCCCAAACCTCATGAATCAACTTCTGCTGGCTCCCAACTGTTTTTCTGCAGCTTCCTCATCTCCTTCAGACTTCACAGAATTGAAGGCAGTTAGGGCCTTGCTCTGGATTAGGTTTTGGCTTAAGGGAATGTTGTTACTGGTTTGATCCTCTATCCAGACTACTAAACTTTCTCCATATCCATAATAAGGCTGTTTTGCTTTCTAATCATTCATGTGCTCACTGAAGTACCATTTTTAATTTTCTTCAAGAACTTCTTTGCATTCACAACTTGGCTAACTGTTCAGTGCAAGAAACCTAACTTTTGGCCTATCTTGGCTTTTGATATGCCTTCCTCACTTACCTTACTCATTTCTAGTTTTTGATTTAAAAAGAGAAATACATGACTCTTCCTTTCACTTGAACACTTACAGGTCACAGTCGGATTACTAATGGGCCTAATTTCAATACTGTTGTGTCTCAGGGAATAGGGAGGCCTGAGCAGAGGGAGCGAGACGGCAGACTGGCAGGTTGGTGGCACAGTCAGACACACACCCTAAGTTTGCCGCCTTACTGGGTATGGTGCATGGCACCCCCAATTACAATAGTAACATCAAAGATCACTGATCACAGATCACACAACGAATACAGCAACAATGAAAAAGGTTGAAACTCTGCAAGATTTACTAAACTGTAATAGTGACATGAAGTGAGCAAATTATGTTGGAAAATGGTGCCAAAAGAGCTGCTGGATGCAGGTTTGCCACAACCTTCAATTAGTAAAAAAAAAAAAAAAAAAAAAAAATCTACAAAGCAGGGAAGAGCAATAAAATGAGGTCTGCCTATATTACCTTGTCACTTTCTAACACAATGCCCACCCCATTTTATTTTTTAGGGTCTTGCTGCTAATATGCTTTCTTATTTGCCAACCCTATGAAAATAAGAGTTAACACAGAGCTCTAACTAGTATTTGGCACAGTTCTAAGGTTTTAAATTAATTCGTGTATTTATGTTAGCAACTCTAGGGAAAAAGCAGTTATTATCCTTTTACAGATGAAGAAACTGAGGCATGGAGAGGTCAAATAATTGCCTAAGGTCGCACAGCTGCTAAGTGGTGGAGCTGGGATTTGAACTCAGGCAGTCTGGCTCCAGAGGTCATGCTCTTACCCACCATATTCACCGGGCCTAGACTGCCCTGGCATGCATGGGGTGCTTCATAATATTTAAAATTCAGAATAAAAAATTCTAAAGTGTACCATACAGAAAACATGTGCAGAGCAGTTAAGTGGAGAGTGCAACTAGGTTCAATAATCTTTGAATAAGCAATCTCATTTTTTGGTTTTAAGAAAGCAACTGCTGCAGCCCCAGCCCAGACTTACCAACTCAGAATCTTGGGGAATGTGACTGAGAAATTTGTATTTTGACTTTACTTCCCAAAACCATTAACCATGACTATCACTGTGAACATTATTCATAGCCATTTATATGTGTACTGCACTTCAAAGTCTACAAAATGCACACATGAGCGCTCGATGGTTCTGATCTTGGTTTGGCAGAGAAATCTCCCCAGAAGCTCAACCATTAAAATAGATAGTAATAAAGAAACTCAATCCTGCAATCCTCGCACCTCCCTTTGGGGCAGGCCCTGGGTAGTATTTGATGGGCACTCCTCCCTCACAGCTTCTGTGAGCTGAGCCATCCTTATAACCATTTTACTGATGAAAACCAAGGACCTGAGAAGAGGAGTCACTTGCTCAAGATAACCCAGCTGGAACCTGGCAGAGCCAGGACCTGACCGGGGTCTGTCTGAATCCTGAGTCTGCTGTCTCTGGGCAGGGGTGTCATAAGAGGGAGGGTCTACCCCTAAGTGTGAGTCACCCCATGTCTTGGGTTCATAGTGCATCTACTTGCTGAGCCACTGGTCTAACCCACAGAAGGTGCTCAGCCTTGTGCGTGGCAGCTTGACCCCCTCAATAAATGTTAGTGGCTATTAGTTTCTAAGGCAAGCTTTCATCTTCCAGTGACCTTACTAGGTAAGTGAGAGAGTCAGTAATATACTCATTTTAGAGATGAGAAGATGACTCAGGGAGTTTAAGGGACTCACCTAAGATCACAGAATCCTATCTGATGTCCACCCACAGCTGCCTTGGGGAACCTAGCTTAGTATGTGAGACTGGCCCCCCTGGCTTCAGCACACAGACATCCCAGATGCAAAGGCCTTGGGGAGGAACCAGAGTCGGTCAAGCCCCAGAGAAACTTGGGAAGTGTCTGGAGGAGAAGCTGAGCTGTGGGCTGCCCTGGGCCAGCCACCTTCCCAGGATGAGGGCTTGAAGCTCCTACGAGGCACAGATGGCAAAGGCCTCTGGGAACTACCCTCTGTCATTCTTGGAAGTTTGCTGAGGACGCTCTTGACAAAGGTGCTGTTTAGTTTTGGAACTGGCCAGGAGACAAGTGGACAAGACCCCACAGACACACGGGCAAGATCTTGGGGGCACATGGACCCAGATAAATTGGACACCCATTGAGTCACTCACCAGGTCGTCAGCAGCCAGTGGATCAGGAGGATCACCTGTGGTACAAAATGGGGGGAAGGGGAAAGGCAGATCTGTGAATGTGTCCACATTGGGGGGGGGAGCTTTCGCATCCAGGAAACACAGGAAGCCCCTGCCTGGCACCTAAGAGGGCTTCACAAATGTCTGCTGAAAAGAAACCCCAGCAACAGTGAGTGAACCAGGGCTGGAGGAGGACGAGCACGGGCCAGGGGAGCTGCCACGTCTCCCCCCTCTCTGCTCCTTGTCAGGAGCTGACACCTACAACCTTTCCTGCTGCCAAAGGCAGAAGGCTCCTCTGGGAACCTGGGAATCTATTTGGAATGAGAGAACAGGGGTGGGGCTCAAAGGAGTCTGATTTCTTGGGACACAGCAGCTGGGTGCTGTGCGGGGCAAAGAGTGGTGGGGGAGCAGCCCGGATGGCAGGAGGGGAAGGGCAAGGGAAGGGTGGATTGCCTACTAGGAACCTAAAAGCGCTGAGGGAAGCCAGTGGGGGCTTTTCTGCAAGGAAGTTTCACGGTACGACTTACGTTAAGAAAAAGAAATCCCTCTGGCTTTCTTCTAGATTTCTGCCCCATCCCACCCTTTTTACTGCTCCAGATGTCCTTAAAATAACAGTCTCTTTTACTGGAACTAGTCTCGGCTCCTGGTAATCAAAAGGCCCTGCTTGGAAAGCAAATAAGGCAGGAAAGAGCAGATGCTATGGGGAGGGCAGGGCAGCTGTCAACTTCTAATGGAGGAGGGAACTCGGGGGCTAGTGCTGAAGGAGAAGCATGGGTCAGCCAGGCAAAGGGGAAGGAGAGCAAGGTGTTCCAGAGTGGGTGCTGGAAACACAGTGGGGGAGGCAGAGGCCAGAGCCCTGAGGAGGAGGAGGGTGGGGCACTGGCACATCGGGGCTTGGGGCAGGAGCTTCGGTGGTCCAGGGGGCCCTTGAAGGAGTTTACTCAAAGGATGGAGGGGTCAGGCTGGGAGGGGGATGCCAAGAGCCTGGGATGGGGGTAGCACACAAGGCCCAGAGGACAAGGGCAGAAGGAGAGGTTGCCACCTGCAATAAGAAACTGGCTGAGGAGGGAAAAGCACTTCTAGAAGAGTTAATACACACCTACTGTGTGCCAGGCCCAGTGCCAAACACCTCACATGACGTTTTCTGGGCTTCATAACAGCCTCTGAAACAGATACCCCTACCATTCCCATTTTACAGATGAGAAAACTAGGCTCAGAGGTGAATTAAGTTGATCAACATTCCACCGATGGATCTTACGACTTCCGGGAAGATGGCGCTGTGAGCAGGGCGGCAGAAATCTCCTCCCAAACTATATATATCTATGAAAATACAGCAAATACAACTATTCCTAAAAGAGAGACCAGAATACACAGGAAAGTGCACAGCGTGCAGCTACACCTGAGAGGACACGGCACCCCGTGAGGCGGGTAAGATATGGAGCCGCGACCTGGCGGGACCCAAGCACTCCCCCACCCCAGCGCACCGGCGGGAGGAGAGCATTCAGAGCCGGGAGGGAGTGGAAGTGCACCCCGCGAAGTAGCCAGCCCCGGTGATCTGCACGGGGAGCGCTGACCCACATTGCGTGGTGTAGCTTAGATGGGAGAGACAGAGGGTGCGGATCTGAGTGACTTCACACAGAGATCAACAGCCTCCCATTCGTTCCCACCCTGGCCAGAGCTATAAAGGGCCCTGTGGAGCAGCGTGACTACGGCTGCGGAATAGCGGAGCAACAGAGCCACCTACAGCATCCCCACAGAATCTACTCCTGGTGGGCGTTTTTTTTTGGTTGTTTTGTTTTTTTTGTTTTGTTCTATTTTGTTTTTTGTTTTTTTTTCTCTTTCTTTTTTCTTTTCTTTCTTTTTTTTTCTTTTTAAAGTCTTAAAGAGCCCAGCTGACATACGTGGCAGCTACCAGCGACCACTTCTATACCCATGAAAAGACAGAGGAATATGGTCCAGACTAAGATCAACCAGACAATCCCAGAGAGGGAGCCTGAAGGGATGGAAATGGAAATGCACAATCTTCCTGAAAAAGAATTCAGAATAAAAGTCATAACCATGCTGATGGATCTACAGAGAAATGTGCAAGAGCTGAGGGAGGAAGTGAGGGAAGTGAGGAAAGACAATGCAGAAATCAGGCAAGCGATCGATGCGCTTACAGCAGAATGAATGAGATGCAAGAGACTGTTAATGGAATAGAAATCAGAGAACAGGAGTACAGAGCAGCTGAGGCAGAGCGAGATAAAAGGATCTCTAGGAATGAAAGAATATTAAGAGAACTGTGTGACCAATCCAAACGGGACAATATTCGCATTATAGGAATACAAGAGGAAGAAGAGAGAGAAAAAGGGACAAAAAGTGTCTTTGAAGAAATAATTGCTGAAAACCTTCCCACGCTGGGGAAAGAAATAGTCTCGCAGTCCACGGAAGCCCACAGATCTCCCAACACAAGGGACCCAAGGAAGACAACACCAAGACACATAATAATTAAAATGGCAAAGATCAAAGATAAACACAGAGTACTAAAGGCAGCTAGAGAGAGAAAAAAGATCACCTACAAAGGAAAACCCAACAGACTATCTCAGACTTCTCAACAGAAACCTTACAGGCCAGAAGAGAATGGCATGACATATTTAACGTAATGAAACAGAAGGGCCTCGAACAAAGAATATTGTATCCAGCATGATTATCATTTAAATATGACAGAGGGATTAAACAATTTCCAGACAAACGAAAGTTGACAGAGTTTGCCTCTCATAAACCACCACTACAGGATATCTTAAACGGACTGCTCTAGAGGGAAGCACACCTAAGGCTAAAAAGATGTCACCAGAGAAAATAAAATCATAGCAAAGAAAGCAGACCATCCAAGTACTAACTAAAGGCAAAGAATAAAAGACCTAGTATATAAAGAATGGAGGAGGAAGAATAAGAAGGGAGAGAAATAAAGAAACATCAGACTGTGTTTACAATAACTTAACAAGAAAGTTAAGTTAGATTGTTAGATAGTAAAGAAGCAACCCTTGAACCTTTGGTAACCACGAATCTAAAGCCAGCAATGGCAATAAATACATATCTATCGATAATCACCCTAAATGTAAATGGACTGAATGCACCAATCAAAAGACACAGAGTAACAGAATGGATAAAAAAGCTAGACCCATCTATATGCTGCTTACAAGAGACTCACCTCAAACCCAAAGATATACAGAGACTAAAAGTGAAGGGATGGAAAAAGATATTTCATGCAAACAACAAAGAGAAAAAAGCAGGTGTTGCAGTACTTCTCTATAAGACAAAATAGACTTCAAAATGAAGAAAGTAACAAGAGATAAAGAAGGACATTACATACTGATAAAGGGGTCAGGCCAACAAGAAGATATAACCATTATAAATATATATGCACCCAACACAGGAGTACCAGCATATGTGAAACAAATACTAACAGAATTAAAGGAGGAAATAGACAGCAATGCATTCATTTTAGGAGACTTCAACACACCACTCACTCCAAAGGACCGATCAACCAGACAGAGAATAAGTAAAGACACAGAGGCACTGAACAACACACTAGAACAGATGGACCTAACAGACATCTATAGAACTCTGCACCCAAAAGCAGCAGGATACACATTCTTCTCAAGTGCACATGAAACATTTTCCAGAATAGACCACATACTAGGCCACAAAAAGAAACTCAGTAAATTCAAAAATATTGAAATCCTATCAACCAACTTCTCAGATCACAAAGGTATAAAACTAGAAATAAATTTTAGAAAGAAATCAAAAAGGCTCACAAATACTTGGAGACTTAACAACATTCTCCTCATTAATCAATGGGTTAATGACCAAATCAAAACAGAAATCAAAGAATATATGGAGACTAATGACAACAACAACACAAAGCCGCAACTTCTGTGGGATGCAGCAAAGGCAGCTCTAAGAGGAAAGTATATTGCAATCAGGCCTATTTAAAGAAGGAAGAACATTTCCAAATGAATAGTCTAAAGACACAATTACTGAAATTGGAAAAAGAAGAACAAATGAGGCCCAAAGTCCCCAGAAGGAGGGACCTAATAAAGATCAGAGAAGAAATAAATAAAATGGAGAAGAATAAAACAATAGAAAAAAATCAATAAAACCAAGAGCTGGTTCTTTGAAAAAATAAACAAAATAGATAAACCCCTAGCCAGACTTATTAAGAGAAAAAGAGAATCTATACACATAAACAGAATCAGAAATGAGAAAGGAAAAATAACGATGGACCCCACAGAAATACAAAGAATTATAAGAGAATATTATGAGACTCTATATGCTAACAAGCTGGAAAACATAGAAGAAATGGACAACTTCTTAGAAAAATACAACCTTCCAAGACTGACCAAACAAGAAACAGAAAAACTAAACAGACCAATCACCAGCAATGAAATTGAAGCGGTACTCAAAAAACTACCCAAGAACAGAACCCCCGGACCAGATGGATTCACCTCTGAATTCTACCAGACATACAGAGAAGAAATAACACCCATTCTCCTTAAAGTTTTCCAAAAAATAGAAGAGGAGGGACTACTTCCAAACTCAGTCTATGAAGCCAGCATCACTCTAATACCAAAACCGGGCAAAGACCTCACCAAAAAAGAAAATTACAGACCAATATCCCTGATGAACGTAGATGCAAAAATACTCAACAAAATATTAGCAAATCGAATTCAAAAATACATCAAGAGGATCATACACCATGATCAAGTGGGATTCATCCCAGGGATGCAAGGATGGTACAACATTCGAAAATCCATCAACATCATCCACCACATCAACAAAAAGAAGAACAAAAACCACATGATCATCTCCATAGATGCTGAAAAAGCATTTGACAAAATTCAGCATCCATTCCTGATTAAAACTCTCAACAAAATGGGTATAGAGGGCAAGTACCTCAACATCATAAAGGCTGTATATGACAAACCCACAGCTAACATCATACTTAATGGCGAGACGCTGAAAGCTTTTCATCTAAGATCGGGAACAAGACAGGGATGCCCACTCTCTTCACTGTTATACAACATAGCACTGGAGGTCCTAGCCACGGCAATCAGACAAAACAAAGACATACAAGGCATCCAGATTGGTAAAGAAGAAGTCAAATTGTCACTATTTGCAGATGACATGATACTGTACATAAAAAACCCTAAAGATTCCATTCCAAAACTACTAGAACTAATATCTGAATTCAGCAAAGTTGCAGGATACAAAATTAACACACAGAAATCTGTTGCTTTCTATACACTAATGATGAACTAACAGAAAGAGAAATCAGAAAAACAATTCCATTCACAATTGCATCAAAAAGAATAAAATACCTAGGAATAAACCTAACGAAGGAAGTGAAAGACCTGTACTCTGAAAACTACAAGACACCCCTAAGAGAAATTAAAGAGGACACTAACAAATGGAAATGCATCCCATGCTCTTGGCTAGGAAGAATAAATATTGTCAAAATGGCTATACTACCTAAAGCAATCTACAGATTCAATGCAATCCCTATCAAACTACCAACAGCTTTCTTCAATGAACTGGAACAAATAATTCTAAAATTCATATGGAACCACAAAAGACCCCGAATAGCCAAAGCAATCCTGAGAAGGAGGAATAAAACAGGGGGAATTACACTCCCTGACTTCAAGCTCTACTACGAAGCCACAGTAATCAAGACAATTTGGTATTGGCACAAAAACAGACCCACAGACCAGTGGAACAGAATAGAAAATCCAAACATTAACCCAAACATATACAGTCAATTAATATTTGATAAAGGAGCCTTGGATATACAATGGGGAGATGACAGCCTCTTCAGCAGCTGGTGTTGGAAAAACTGGACAGCTACATGTAAGAGAATGAAACTGGACTACTGTCTAGCCCCATACACAAAGGTAAACTCAAGGTGGATCAAAGACCTGAATGTAAGTCATGAAACCATAAAACTCTTAGAAAAAAACATAGGCAAAAATCTCTTGGACATAAACATGAGCAACTTCTTCATGAACATATCTCCCCGGGCAAGGGAAACAAAAGCAAAAATGAACAAGTGGGACTATATCAAGCTGAAAAGCTTCTGTACAGCAAAGGACACCATCAGTAGAACAAAAAGACATCCTACAGTATGGGAGAATATATTCATAAAAAACGTATCTGATAAAGGGTTGACATCCAAAATATATAAAGAACTCATGCACCTTAACAAACAGAAAGCAAATAATCCAATTAAGAAATGGGCAGAGGACATGAATAGACACTTCTCCAAAGAAGAAATTCAGATGGCCAACAGGCACATGAAAAGATGCTCCACATCGCTAATCATCAGAGAAATGCAGATTAAAACCACAATGAGATATCACCTCACACCAGTGAGGATGGCCAACATCCAAACACAAACAACAACAAATGTTGGCGAGGATGTGGAGAAAAGGGAACCCTCCTACACTGCTGGTGGGAATGCAAATTAGTTCAACCATTGTGGAAAGCAGTATGGAGGTTCCTCAAAAAACTCAAAATAGAAATACCATTTGACCCAGGAATCCCCACTCCTAGGAATTTACCTTAAGAATGCAGCAGCCCAATTTGAAAAAGACAGATGCACCCCTATGTTTATCGCAGCACTATTTACAATAGCCAAGAAATGGAAGCAACCTAAGTGTCCATCAGTAGATGAATGGATAAAGATGTGGTACATATACACAATGGAATATTATTCAGCCATAAGAAGAAAACAAATCCTACCATATGCAACGACATGGATGGAGCTAGAGGGTATTATGCTCAGTGAAATAAGCCAATCCGAAAAAGACAAGTATCACATGATTTCACTCACATGTGGAGTATAAGAACAAAGAAAAAAACTGAAGGAACAAAACAGCAGCAGACTCACAGAACCCAAGAACGGCCTAACAGTTACCAAAGGGAAAGGGACTGGGGAAGATGGGTGGGAAGGGAGGGATAAGAGGGAAAAAGGGGCATTACGATTAGCAGATGTAATGTTGGGGGGCATAGGGAGGGCTGTACAACTCAGAGAAGACAAGTAGTGATTCTATAGCATCTCACTACGCTGATGGACAGTGACTGTAATGGGGCTGGTGGGGGGGACCTGATGAAGGGGGTAATTTAATAACCATGATATTGCACATGTAGTTGTAGATTAATGATACCAAAAAAAATTATTTAAAAAAAAGTGAATCTTACACATGAAAAAAAAAAAAGATTCCACCTATGGCAAGCGGCCAACCTAGAATTGAAACTAAGTCTGACTTCAGAATCGCGCTCCTCATCTTCATCCTGGAGGCACAGGCCTTGGGCTTGCAACAGATGAACAAATGTGGACATTTTCCGCACATGGTGGGAGATGAAATCCGGAGCAGATGGCTGGGGTACCCTTCCCCCTGTGCCCAGTGTGAGTGAACCAAAAGGGGTCTGGCTGTAATGCCCAAAAGAAACTCAGAAGACCAGGCAAACAGTTCTGTAATGACCAATGTGTTGGGCTTCATGGAGGTCCTGAGACTGAGAAAGCAGAGTCTATACAAGCAGAAGCCTAGCTCAAGAAGGAATCTTTGAGGTCATCTACCTTCACTTGTTTTTGAGCGCTTCCTGTGTGTCAGGCACCATCCTAAGTACTTTCTGTATATGAATGCATTTAATCCTTACAATCCTCTGAGGTTTCATTTCATAGTTGAGAAAACTGAGGCTCAGAAGTAAGTAGCTTGTCTGCGGTCATACCGCTGGTTCAGCAGCAGAGCCAGGATTCAACCCCAACCATTAGCCAAATGTTGTCTGACCTCTCTGGGTCTGCGGGTGTGTGCTCTCCCCATTACAAAGATGGGGAAACTGAGGCAGAGGAGGCCTAGCCTTCCATGGATTTCTTTTCCCCAAGGCTTAAGAGAAGTGATAGAATGGTGCTAAGTTTCTTAAATAAGCACAGTGTAGCCAGGCTGACCCTGGGGATTTGACAGTGAGCAGAGCAGAGGTAGCGCCACTCTGCCAGCCCAGAACTTTTATCTAGCAGAGACACTCGCTAACTAGATAATCACTTTAGGAATGAGGGATCCAATGAGATGCCCATTCTGAAGGAAAGTTACAGCCAAGGAAAAGGAACCTCATTCTATAGGACAGTTGGGGCGGGGAGTGGAACGGTTAGGACGCTTCTCTGAGGACATGAAAGCAGTGAGCAGGGAGAGAACTAGGGGCACAGGAAAGAAGAGTACTTTCAATCAGAAAGGTCTGTAGCAGAAGGGAGCATGGAACATTCTGGAAACTGAAAAGCACCCCATATGTCTGTAATAGAAGATAAGAAGATAGTGGAGGCAGGACAGGAAGCTGAGGATGGGCAGAGTGGGCCTAGGGGGGTTTGGGGAAGATTCTGATCTTTGTCCTAAGAGCCAACCACCGTCCCCTCTGTCTAACAGGAAACCCTGCTCTCAGAGGGTAGGCGGGCCTGAAAAGGCCACCTGTGACCAGCCACAGTGGTCCTGGCTTCTAGACTAAGGGAAGACACCAAGGAAGGAGGCACAGGGGAGGCAGCTCCCATCACTACCTTCCTCCTGACAATCAACACCTAATCCTTCTCACTGCTGGCTTCTATTCAGTCTTCATGTCCAAGTGCTCTGGTGTCTACAGCTAGACTGTGCGCACAGTAGGTCTTTAACAGATGGGAGCTTCCTGGCCCTGCAGCGCCCTGCTTTATTGTTGTAAGACGAAAGGGGGCCACTCAGGAGGGCAGCTGATCCACAGGGAAGCCTATGGGGCCACCACCGTGTATAACCTGTGTGATAAAGCCTTTTGCTAGAACCAGAAAGGCACGTGACATGGACTGAACACCTGGCTAAGGTCCAAAACGATGCCCTCTCTTTTGAGAAGAAAAGAGTATTACCTGGAAATACTTCACGTTTTCAAAAGACATGAAGTCCCCTCCATGACATCATTTTTGTTTTATAATTATTTAAGAAACTTAGCACCTTTTGATCATTGCTCTTAAGTCCTTGGGAACAGAAACCCATGGAAAGCTCCGTTTCCCATCTTTGTACTGGGGCAGGGGGGGGCACACCCACCCAGGGCCAGGGAGGCCTAATCTCCAGGGAGGCTCCAACCAGAAACTGAGCCAAACCGGCCTTCCTGACTGGCCTGGAAGAGGGAACAATGACTCATCTCAGCAAAAAAGGACTGTCTGCCCACTCTGGGGGAGGTTTCCGATAACCAAGGGGGCACACTGGACTTTTAGGTACTGTGTTACAGAATGAGGGAGGAAGGGGCCAGGATCTGAGAACGTGCCTGGGAAGCTTGGCCTTTCCCAGCAGGGCAGAAGACCTGAGCTGCTGGACTACACAGTGCCTGGCCCAGGGGGCTGCCTGGCTCCTTCCCAGACAGTGTGCAATGTGTCAGAAGCCCAGGAAGGGAGGGCCAATGGGCCAAGGCAGCAAGGGGTCCTAGGATGCTGGGTCGGGGATGGAGACCTAGGGTCTCGTCCAGGGATCATGTCCCTTTGTGTCTGAGCCCCAGGTTCCTTCTCTGTGAAATGGAGGCAATACCTATAACCCATATGTCCCAAGGGGGTGCCTCAACCACAGAGAGACAGGCATCTGACAGTTACCATGTGTATTCACTTGACAACTGTCAGCACTTGGGTGGAACAGGCGTCCTGTAACAGCATTAACAACAGCTACCGCTTCTGGTGAGGACCTGCCTGCCATGTGTTTACACTGCCCTGAATGCTTGGTCCATGTCATCCCGCAACAGTATGGGGGAGAGTGTCAGCCCTCTTTTACTTAGGAAGCAAATGAAGCTGTGAGAGATTAAGTAAACTGGCACAAATTGTAACATAAACAAGGGAGTCCAGATGCAAATCTCAGAATCAGTCTATCTGGTCTGGGTTTTTACTCTAATAAATATGTAACACTACACCACCTCCTGGACCATTGGACCCCCTCCTCTTATCACCCTAGAAGGCCTGGGTTTGTTTTTATCTTTTTCCAGTGAGAAGACTGATGCTCAGATAGGTTAAGAAACTGCTGAAGGTTACACAGCTAATAAGTAGCCAAGCCTGGCCTTGAACACAGGTCTGTCTGGCCCCAAGAGCTGCACTCTGGCCATACGGTTACTGTCAGGATCTACAAGAGCAAGGGAAGGGTGGGTGGAAATGAGGAGGTTTGACCTGGAGAAGGGAAGGCTAAGGGGAAAACAAGGGGCCATGTGGACCAGGAGTTGGACCTTTCGTTTGCCACTGGAGAGCCCATGGGGTAGTGGTAGGGGAAGAAATGGAACTTCCCGTACAGGTGGTGAACAGACCTGAGGTCAATACACAGATCAATATATGGAATATATCCCTGCCAGTCCTGTGCAAACAGTCAGTGGCCTGTTATGTGAGGTAGTGGAATCCCTGGGGTGGCTGAAGCTAAGGGACCCAGTCAGGGATGCCATGGATGGGAGGTAGAGTCAGGCAGTGGCTAACTGCACAGGCTCTGGAGCCAAATATGTGGAGCTGATCCTGGCCCCATGATGTGTGACCTTGGGCAAGTCACCTGACTTCTTGGAACTGCTGCTTGTTCTTCTGTAAAGTAAGGACAATAATGCCTGTTTTGGAGGGCTGTTGTGTGGATCTACTGGGAAAGGGAGGTGGAGGGGTGTGTGAAACTATCAATACAGTGTCAGCCCTCGATATGTGGCCATCCACATTACTATTAGGAAGTTCTTTCCTGAGTTTTTAAACCTAATGCTACGCTACTCCCTGGACCTTCCTCCTAAGGGTCTTTTCTCTTAAGACATCATGGTTCCAAGTCTAAGCCTTTCTAAGCTTGTCACAGTGCCATTCCTCTAGCTCAGGACTTGTCTCATAGATAGGTTAGGGACTGACTGGCCCTTGTGCAAAGGGCCTGGGGCAGATGGCACCATTGCCCACTCTGGCTGGGCTGGACACAAGCAGGCATTCAGCCAATGACCAAGAAATGTCTGGGGAGTGGGGAGGGAGTGCAGGATCATGGTGTAAAGTTCCCCAGCTCTCATGGGGCTGTGATCTCAGAACATCCTACTTAAGTGACTTATGGAGTCAACAGCTACCCTCCACAGGGTGACCAGATTTAACAACAAAAATACTGAATATCCAGTTATTTGAATTTCAGATAATGAATAACTTGTCAGTATGTCCCAATATTGCCTATGATATATTTATCTTAAAAAACTATTCATTGTTGATCTGAAATTCAAATTCAACTGCATGTCTTACATGCTACCTGGCAACCCTAGCCCCTCAGGGCTTCCTGGCACTTACTAGTCTGTGACTGGTAGCAGCTGATACCCTTGGAAACATGGGTCTCATTTCCCAAATCAAGCGAAGGACCAGCTGTTTCATTCTGGGCACTGAAAGCCAGCACAGCTCACACCTGTGGCTCTCCTTGGCCCATAAAGTCACTCAAAAAAAAGTCCCAAACGGACTACACCCTTCCAGTGGACATAAACTGTCGAGGCAGCAATCAGCCTTAACTAACTGGTGGCCAGGAAAGGACATGGCTTTAAAGTCTCACCCCGGTGGGTTCAAATCCTGACTCTGCCACTTAATCCCTGTGGAACTTTGGCAAGTTACTTACCTGACCTGAGCCGACGCTTGTTCATCTGTAAAATGAGGACAGTATCAGCTTTCTCAGAGGTTGTTGTGATTAAAGCCTGGCACACCACAAATGCCCCAGGAGTAACAGCTCTCTGCCCTTGATTCTTGCAGCCCTGTCCCTCACCTGATTCTAGCAATTATTTTAGACAAGTCTCTAATCAGAGGAAAGGCAGTCAGCATTCACTCCCAACTGCCGGGTCAGAGTGAGTACTGATACCAAAAAACCTTAGTTGCCTTCATGTAAGTTTCTTCTGCACTTAAACACTCAAGCCCAGGCCCTTGCTCCAGCCCTCTCTCCCCTGGGTGTTGACTGCAGGGTTCAGGGAGGGTTGTCCAATCAAGTGTGAGCAAGGGAAATCTGCCTAGGTGAAGTCAGAGCACAGACCACATCTAATAATCCAAATACAGAGGGTGTGTTGTTTTGTACTCATCTCTCTCCAGGCTCCTTTCCTACTGGACACCACGCGTGCTAAATGCTTTGTCACACATGAGTAAGAGGGCATTTCTGGACAGTCTCAAAGGAGAAGCACCCAGACCGAAAAGGCAGGTTTGGCCCAAGGTTCACACCTTCCTAGACCGAAGCGAAAGGCTGCAGCCCCTGTGTCACAAACAGCCAAGAAGCACAGCAAGCTGGGGTTGGGCAGGGAGGAAAGGCAGCAGCTGCTGGCGTCCTGAGGAGCTGAGGACAGGGCTCGGGAGTGACGACACTCTGGGAAGCCCAGCAGTGCTTTCCTAAGAGCACAAAGGTGGGGTTTTCTGCTTTTAAGTAGCTTCTGCAGGAGTTCATATTTCTTATGAAATATGGGCGCGGGACTTAAAAACGTTGGAAAACCACTTGTCTGGCAACATCTGATTTTCTTAACCTGATTTACCAAATAAAAGAGGTTACCAGGGCGGGGCTGGGAGTCCAGGTGAAAGGTCCAGCCCCTCTGTCGGTGGACGGAAGGTGTCCTGACCTCAGGTCCCTCAGGCCCATCCATCCCCGGCTCCCGTGCCTTCCTCTTCCTCCAGGGCAATTTTGGGAACGTAGGCCAAAGCCACCCCCCGAGGCCGCCCTCCCCGCTGGAAGGCTCTGCCCTCTCCCCTCCCTGCGGGGCCTTTTCCTCTCTCCCTCTCCCTGCTGGGGTCGTCAGCTCACCTCCTCCTCACCTGGGTGGGTACCTTCTCCTTCTCCCTCCCACCTCCTCTTTCCCCAAAGTCTCGATCCTCTCACCTCCAAGATCCACTTTCAAAAAATCAAACGCCCAGCACACTCTGGGAGACCCGCCCCACCCCGCCCCCGCCCGCCCGGCCGCCCGTCGCCACCTTCAAGTTCACGGTGGGGAGCTCCATCCCAACCCCGTTGGAGGGCACCGGCGCGACAGCCGCGGGGGCTCCTGAGCTCGCCACACGGGAAACGAACTTGCTGGGCCCCGCCCTGCCCGCGGCGGCCGCTCCAATCCCAGCCGGGCTCGCTGCCACGTGAGGCGGGTCATGTGACCGAGGCCCAGTTGCTAGGAGACGACGCCGGCTGCAGGCTCCCAGCCCCGCCGCGCCCAAGCTACGGCCGTGGGCGGCCGGAGAACGTCTAGGTTTGTATCGCAAAGGGCGCACCATCTTGTGCCTGGTTAATATCCCAGCAGGCGGGTTGATGGGACCACCTGCAAGGGGCAAATCTGGGGAAACGTCCAGGTGCTAACGGCGGAGGTGGCAACCACTGGTATCTCCTCCCTGAAGACACCTGCTTTCCTCCCTCCTTCCCGTGTTAAAGTGGAGACATTACCACCACCCATCTCACAGGATCCTTGTGGGGAGATAAATGAACCAATTCATGTCGTTGAAAAAGCAATTATTCTGAAAATTGTTAAAGCCGTAAGAGAGACTTTATGCAGGACTTTTGCAATAGGAGTTACTGCAACAGGGGAGAGAGATGAAGCTCAACTCTGAATACAGCAAGGACAGGAGGGCATTTAGAGCCAAGGCACAAAGTGAGAGGTCAGTGGATGGAAAATATTAAGAGGAGACATGGAGGCTCCGGGGATTCTTGCTAAACCGATCCTACAGGATTCTAGCTAAAGGCAGGCCAAGGACTTAGACATCGAAGTGGGGGATGGGAACTCAGTCAGTTAAGAAGGAGGATCAGATGTCAAGGGTGGGATTCCCGCTGAATTGACTTAGCAGGATTCTTGCTAAAACTGGGCTAGGCAGGCCCAGGAAGGAAGGGTGGACACAGAAAGCCAGGTCTGGTCGAGAAGAGGACTCAGAGAAGCTTAACTAAAATTTAGCCAAGGATAGGTCCTTGTCAAGGCAAAGTGCCTAGAACAGTGCCTGCCACTTAGTAAGAGGGAAAATGCACATAAGATGTCATATGGGTATTATCGACAGAGGAGGGGCCACCTGGCTGGTGCTCACTTGAGTCTACATACCAAAAGCTTCAGAAAAATATAGTTGGAAAACCTATAGGACAAACCTGTCTCCAGAAGGAAGAAGACTGGAGAAGAAAAAGATTCTGTCGAAACACTGTCTGCCCCTCATTTGTGTATGGAAGCACCTGACAAAGGAAAACGCCGTCCGACCTGGCATTTCTTACTGTTGCCCGTCTCCCCCTGGCAACAAACAGGGTCGATTATTCTCATTTCCTGCACCCCCTCCCCGGCCCCATCCTTCACCAGAAAAAACTTCCATATGGAGTACCCCAGCTTTCATTCAGAGGGTCGCCTTGGGGTCTTCTGAGCACTGTTCTTGTTTCCAGGGGGAGAGAAAGCAAGTGGGACCCTGTGACACTGCTTGCGGGGACAGTGGGGGTGGTGTTCTGAAAGTGTATCAGGACACTACTTTCTCCAGCTACTAAGGAAGGGTTTTTCTGGATGGGTAAGGGAGGGGACTTTTGCAGGGCTGCCAGGCCCACTGGCTCTGACAACATTTGGAGACGCAGCCTTCTGGCCCAGGAGCGACCCAACATTTTGCCACTGTAATTGAGAGCTGATAAGTCTTCAAAACCAGCCAACTGGCCACATCTGGTTTGATGTAGATTCGGGGTTGAGAGCACAGGGAATGAGCTCTATTCCAGAGCAACAGGAGTTTGAGTTCTAGCTTCGCCAGTTCGTGGTTGAACTTGGGCAGGTTGCTTTGCCTCTTGTGCTTCAGTTTTCTCATCTGAGATAATAATAGTGTATTTCTCAAAGAATTGTTAGGATTTGTTAATACATGATGAAAAGCATTTAGAACAGTGCCTGGTAGACACTAAGCACTAAATCAGGATTGACTCCGATTGTTACTGTTATTAGTTCATTATTGTTAATTAATTATTATCAGAGTACCTAGAAAAGAATAATCCTTCAATAAGTGTGGATACTATAACAGTCTTTTATTATTATTTATCAGCTTCCTTCTAAGAAACAATCCCATCCACCTCAGACCCTAGAGGCATTTTATCCAAGCTCGTAGGTGTGTAACAACACTGGGATCGCCGTGTAAGCAGAAAATGCAAAACAGCTCCTAGGATTAGAACTGACATTTATTCAGTGGTTATTGTGTGAAAAGCCATCCACAGTAAAAGCTCACCACAACCCCATGGTGTAGGCTCCTTCCTTATCTTTATTTACAGTGAAATGATTGAGGTTTAGAGAAGTTAAAAAGATTGTCTGAAGGCACATCACTGGTTAGTATGAAGTTGAGCTGGAGGCTGGGGAGGTCTGGCTCTAGGATCCTGACATTTAGCGGCTTTCCTTCAGGGAAATACAGCCCAGAGGCCAAGGATGGAGTGGGGCAAGGAGGGGAAGACAGATTGGAGGCAGGTGAATCATAAGGCTGGGTCTGTGGAATGTCCCTGCAGCTCACACAGTGACAGTGCTTTAATCCCCACCAGCTGGGGCTAGAGGCTTGGGAGAGGGGGCGCAAGAACCAGTTAGGAGGGGCTGGGGGTTGCCCTGAGGGACAAAGGAAAATGAAACTATTCTCAAAGGAGCCAGAGTTCCATGACCCAGTCCTGACTATGCAAGGACAAATGAACCCCCACAAAGCGTATTCCACGTGGCTTTGGGGGGCCCTATTTTTAGTGAGTAGGCTTGTGGAATTTAAGTTTAAACTTTTCGTGGCCCTCACCAATCCTGTCTGCCTCAGCCAAGTTTTATCTTTGTACCTTCCCCAAAGAAACTGACATGCAGAATAGATTCATTCATTTGTTCATTCATTCATTCAGGGAATAATGGAGCACCTACTTGGGTAAATACCTAGGAGCAGAACACATGGGCAGGCATATAATAATTAACTTTTAAAAAATTACCAAACTGTTTTCCAAAATGACTGTAGCGTCCTCTTTTATCTTCTTCATAACATCAATATCTGAAGATACTGTCCTATTGATTTACTTGTTTACCTGTTTACTGTCTGTCCCCTACACTAGACCATCAGTCCTAGGAGGGTCCCTCATCCTCAGCACTTCACCCCATGCCTGGTGCATTGGTAGTACTCAGGGAACGAGCCAACACACACCAGCTAAACAAATATATGTGCACCTCTTCCTCCCATCCCAGGCACCTGGAAGACGGGCCACCCAACCGTCTGCACGTCCCCAGGGTGCCGTAACAGTCCAGGCTCTGCCCAGGAAGTCATTTGCTCCGTGCTGTTGGTTGTGCAGTTAGCTGATGATGCAACCACAGCCCTTTCCTTCCCATGGCTGCTGTGTCCTTTAGGTGAAAGTGTTTTTTGGATTCCCACCTTGCTTCCTCCTAGCAAAGTGATTTGGGCAATTTTTTAGCCATGCTGTGTCTCAGGGTGATGGTGGGGATCGCCTGGCACAGCTCCGGCACTTCTTATATGCTCAGTAAGCAAATGGCTGCCTTGTTGCTATGAAAAGTACACGGCTTCTTTCGTGTCTCTCAGTGTCTTCTGACCCAAGATAAATGTCTGGTGAGTCAAAGTGGCAGGGCAAGATTCCCCTCTGATGGAGAGAAGGTGCCCACATCCCTTTCCCACTAGCACATTTGTTTTGGTGACTAGTCAAAACGAAGAGGTACTGATTCTGAAATATTTGTCTCAATGGCACAGAATTCAAACATAACAGCAGCCTCCATGACTGACTTTTATGTGCCCCCGTTAGGCTCCTTGAATACTCCCCGTTGAGCCTGAAAATTCAGCAGTAATTTTTAATGTTCCTTTTGCTTCACTACCTCATCAGGTTCCTATGAAAATCACCGCTGGGTGAGCCCCATCCCGGCAAGGCCTCACCAGATCTTTAGTGATATAACCCAGTCCCTGTAGAGCCCCATGTGCTCAACTCAGGCATCAGAGAACGCATCAGAACACCCTACGGAACTCTTGGTGGGCGTAGGAAAGGCAGGAAGGAAATTGCCTGTGTCCCATTGTGTTCCAGGAAACAGCAGTTGTGTTAGGCACCAGCCAGAGAGAGGGTGGACAAAGAGGCTGTTAGACAAAGTCAGCACCCTGCCCCCAAAGCAGCTCTCTAACTCTGTCCCATGGCACTTTCTTCTTTCTCCCTATCCGTTGTACTCCAGCATCCTCTTTACCATTACGTGTGTGTGCGCACTGGGCGCCTGTGCCTGTGTGTGCATGAAGGCCCTCCATGTGTGTGGCTGCCTCTCACCTCCCTCTGCCTGTCTTGGTTCGGTTCCATTTCTTTCTGGGTTCGGGCTGCCGCCTCCTTCCCTCTGTCAGGCCTCCCTCTCTCCACATGGATGGCTTGGAATGCCAAGGGAGGCTTCTGAGGGCTGTGGCTGTGCCTTAGTGATGGCTGAGATACCCAAACAAGGCCAGCTGTGGCCACTGAGCCCTGGCGCCCAAGATGCCTGTCTGTCCCAGGGTTGATCTCCGTGTTCGCTTTCATCCTCTTATGCTGTACCAGCTCAGTACCGCTGGCTTTTGCGATCGGCTCTGAAGCAGGCTCTGTGAGGGCCCCCTTGCTTGTTGGGGGCAGTAAGGGAACCTGTGCCCACACATGGGGAGAGGAGAGAACGAGGAAGCAGAGGGGGGGGGTCATGGGTTCCACCAATTGGGAATAATCCTGGCCCCTTGCACCCAAGGGCCTCCAGGTGGGGGGCCTGAGGGTGAGTGTGTGACCCAGGCAGCCCAGGGCTGGGGCCTGCCCAGAAGAACTCCTGACCCACCCAACCCTGACAGCAGCCTTGGTGATCCTGGGATCAGGGACCAGCTCCTAGGAGGTGCACAGTAAGTGCTTGAAGGGCAATGTGAGGTTGGTGGACATAATCAGGTTTTGGATTCAGAGGCTTGGGTGGGCCCCTGTCCCTGTCACTAAGTAGCTACCCCATTTGGACAAGTGACCTTTATTTTTCAGTGCCTCAGTTTTCCTCCTCTGCAAAATGGGCTCTAACAACTTCTGGCTGCACAAGAGGATGGGTGCCTCTTGTAGTGGGCATAGCTCAATAAATGGAGGCCAGGGCTGTGTTTGGATGAATATATTCCCTCTCCAAACATGTGTTTTGCTCTGTGTCAAGCACTGACACAGGTCAAGACTGGGGACACAGAGATAGTTCGGGACCCACTCTGACCAGTCACCAGTGTGGAAGGAGCCCAGTTTCCTGCCCTGGTCCCCCAGGCACAAATATGTGGGTGTCAGGATATATCATTGTGTGTGGGGGGCACTGAAGGGAAAGGGGCACCTCTGTTCAGCCACTTGCTTTCCCAGTCACGTGTCCATCACGTCACCCACCCCCACCCGACTAGACACTTGTCTGGGCACCCCAGGTCAGGTGTGCCCACATACATGACAGACAGGGGCCATCGCTGCCACCTGACACTGAAGCTGGCAAAGGAGTGAGGAAGCCCAGAGTTGCATGACATGTCACAGACAACTCTGCCGCATGTCCCGCGCTGTGCTGTGGGGCTGGGGAGCTGAGCTTGTGAAGCCCCCTGTGGCGGTCTGCTTTCTGTGTCAGCTTGGCCAGCTGCAGCACCCGAGAATTTACTCACACGCCAATCAAGGTGCTGCTGCGAAGGCATTGCGCAAATTTGGTCAACGTCTACACGCAGCTGACATCAAGGAAAGGCGTTTGTGCCCAAGAATGTGGGAGGGCCGCATCTAATCAGTTGAAGGCCTTACAAGCAAAAACTGAGGTCTCAGAAAAGAATACAGTCTCGAGATTGCAGCATCAAGTCCTGCCTGAGCTCTGGCCTGCTGATCTGTTCTACAGATTGCAGACTTGCTGGCCCTGACAATAGTGTGAGCCAGCTCCTTGAAGTGAATCTATGTAAATGCATGTTTAAGAAGAAATAGATGACGATATAGACATTTGAAAATATATAAATATAAATATCTTTTGGTTCATTTTCTCTGGAGAACTCTGGCTGGAACACCCCCGATCCAGCCACTGGACACCCTGAGGTCAGCACTCAGGCCGCCAGTACAGGGAGCCAAAATCCCTGGGGTCTTGGGTTCGACTGGTCTCGACCCATCACTTCAGCACAGCTCTGACTCTCGTTAGTAGAAGTGGGTTTGAGTTGACATCCCAGGACAGAAGGGGTTTTTATTTATTTATTTATTATTATTATTTTTTGGTACCATTAATATACAATCACATGAGCAACATTGTGGTTACTGTGGTTACTAGATTCCCCCCATTATCAAGTCAGAAGGGGTTTTTAGAAGCCCAGCTTGCCTTTCTGCAACCATGACCCAGGGGTCAGCAGCATAGATTAAGGGTTGGCAAACTACAGACCATGGGCAGATCCAGCCTGCTGCCCTTTCCCATAAATAGAGTTTTACTGGAACACAGCTATGTTCAATCATTTGTGGGATCATCCATTTCTGTGTTGTGTGTGGCTGCTTTTGCACGACAATGGCAGAGATGAGCAGTTGGGACAGAGAGGGGGACCATCTGGGCTTGATTCTTCAGAACTATCCCAGTGAAAGATTCATCAGCTACCAGGGGCCTGAGCAGGGGGACCCGGTCTAAGGAAGGTTTCCTGCAGCAGTTCTCAGACCTGGATGGGGGACTTAGCAAACAGGCAGATTCCCAAGCCCACCCCTACAGATTCTGAGACAGGGTTCCGAATCCTGAGATCCTGAGGCTGGGAATCACAGGCCCACATTTTGGGAACCCTGGATTTAGGGAGCTCCTTCATTTAGGCTGCTGGGGCACGGAGATTCCTGCAGGGACACCAGGCCCTTACTTGCATCTCATGTCTGTGATTACCCAGCTCCCAGGAGAATCTGGGCCCTGTTTTGGCTTTAGGATGCAGAGACACTAAGAGTCATGGCACAGCCTTGCTCTGATCAGCAGGCCTCACAGGGCCTGGTCAACAGAGACGGGCAGTGCTGACATAAGAGACATCCTTCCTGGGACTAAGCCAGGCCCACCCTCACAGTTCATGTCCCTTCCCAAGATGGCATCTGAGCCTGCCCAGGCCCAGCTTCAGAAAGCGGCAATTTTTTCTTCCCCTTCCTGCTGAAGCTGTTATTTGTTTTTCCCTGCACTTGGCCACCCAGGCCAGAATGAGGTTGCCAGAGGCTAGTCTGCTGTGACCAGCTTTGTAATCTCTTTGGGACCTTAGCTTCCCCAACCCTAAAATAGGGAGGGAGATCTATATGAAACTCCCACCAGGCGGTCTGGTTAAAGGACCATGTTGAGGCCCCAGTGAGGGCAGAGACCCTGTCTGCCTGTTTACTGCTTAGCTTAGAGCAAATGCTCCGTTAGAGCAAAAGGTGTGGAGTGAATGAGAAGTGGTAGCAGACATATTAGGCTTAGAGTCCCCTTCAAATGCCCAGACAGTGCTCACTGCCTGCACAGACTAGCTCCTGGCGAGGCAGAGAGACACCAGAAGTCAGCTTATTAACCATTGTCTCTTTATTTACAGCTCAAGAGAGCACATGCAACACGCCATCACAGGACTACAAGGGCATAGCACCTTCCCCCTCCCTGTTGCCCCACACTTCAAAGAGGAACCACAGCCCCCCAGGGAAGTTCCTAAGAGTCAGAAAACCCAACAGTAGAGTGCCCCAGGCCGGTGCCCCACTTGGTTCCCTCTAAAAATGAAGAGCAGCTCCAGCCTGGGAGGCAGGACCTCTGAGCCCACACATTTGTCACTGCTGGCTATTAACTAGGCAAACTGGATCTCAGATTTGCCAGTTCACACCCAAATGCACGGGCCCCGAATCACCCAAATGGCCCTGACTATCCAACGTTTCTGTTGCCCTATCTGTATTCTAGACCAGTGCCTCTCAAACTTCATTGTGCACAAGAATGGCCGGGAGAACTTGTTAAAACCCAGTTGGCTGGGCCCCACACACTGAGATTCTGGCTCACCAGGCCCAGGGTGGGGCCTAGGATCCCCCAGTTTCTACCAAGCTCCCAGGTGATGCATGCTGCTGGTCCTGCACCACACTGTAAGGAGGGACCAGGAAGCTTCTTGCACCCAAAAGAGGCCAAGGATCCTGTATCAGACCATCCATCTTGACTTAGGATTCAGAAAATACATTCCCTGCAATGTAAGCTCCTGGTTCTGCAGGCTTCCAATTCCTGCTGCCCCCTCCCCAGCACACACACACACACACACACGCACTCCTGTCTCCCATGAGAGAAAAGATCACCAAGGAGGTGATGGTGCCCCTTCCCAGCCCCACAAAACCCCCAATGAGAAGCCTACATGGTTTGCTTTCCTGGTTCTTTCCACTGTCTCCCAGCACCCATTTTTCTTTGCTTCTGTTTTATAAACATGTTCCTTACAGGTTACATATATGTTTACTATCTCTCCCACTGCAAATCGAATGTCATTCCAGGAAATGTGTACCTAACAGTCCAACGTTAATTTTTATTGGATGTGTTGAATATGGCTTAAAGTAAGGATCCTCCTGCAGCGTCCCGGTGGTGGAAGGGGTTGTGGCTTTGGGATCTGACCTGGGGTTCAATCACTGCTCAAGGGTTAAGTGGAGCTGTCATTTTCCCAAAAGGCTCGGCCCTCATGACCTCTGGCTCTCAGCCCATTCTCAGCAGGCTCACTGTGGCATCAGCAGATAAATCCCAGAAAGTCAGCCCCCGTGGGAACCTCAGGTATCCGGGCCGTGGGGGCTGGAGGTCACAGGAGGAATACAGGAGGGCACAGGCGACTGTCCCAGGCACTATTGGTTTCCACTTGGTTTCCTGCTCAGCTCTGCCCAGGGTTTTATTTTTACGAATGCATGAATCTTCTATTGCAAAGCCACTTCCACTTCCAGCTCTGACTCAGTCTCCAGAATCTGTACCTGCTGCCATGGGTGAGTCCTGAGCAGTTTTCCAAACCTCTCTTGACCACAGAACTCTGCCCTCTTTTGTCTAATGGAGCATCTCATGGCTCCAGTGTTCCAGAGGACACACTCTGGGCAAGGAACCTGAATAGTACCTTGAAAATGATCTTTGACTATGGGATGGATCCATTGTCAAAAGAACAGAACACCTACTAAAGTTATACTAGAAAATAAAGGAGCTAATGCTGGGGGCTTATATGTGCCAGTCACTGTTCTAAAGGATGTTGTGTTTATTTCTAGCAGCATGCCTATGCTGGAAGTTATTATGCCCATTTTATGGATGGAGAAACTAAGATACAGAAACCTTAACTAACTTTCCCACAGTCACCACCTTGGTGGTGGTGGAGCAGGCCATTTGTCACCAGCTGTGTACCACAATCAGATGAGGGCAGAGTTCTTAGGCTCAGCTGCACATCAGATCAGCTTTGAAAACACGTAAAGCCCAGATATAGTCCAGACCAATTAAAGCAGGATCTTTGAGAGTGGGCCCAGGCATCAGTTAATCTTTGAAAGATTGTTCTAATGTGCAGGCATGGTAGACCCGAGCAGGGAATCGCAAACCATGGCCATTGGGCCAGATCCAACCCCCAGCCTGTTTTTGTGTAGTCTGCAAGTTAAGAGAGTTTTTACATTTTAAAATGTGTTTTAGAAAATCAAAAGAGGAATAGTAGTTTGTGATATGTGAAAATTATATGAAATTCAAATCTCAGTGTCCCTAAATAGTTTATTGGAACACAGCCTAACATATTTCTGTGGCTTTTCATGGTAAAAGTTTGCTGAACCCTGGATCTGTACTAGCAAAAGAAACGTAAGTTAGACCTAAGGGAGAACTTCCTGGCAGAGAGGTTTGTTAAACACTGAGGGGGATTTGGGATCCCTAACTCCTGCATTAAGAGGATTCTACCCTCTCTGCTTTGCAAATGCAAACCAGAGGTATTTAGGGCAAAGAGACAGGTCCTGAATTTCCAATCATGGAACTCCCCTGATAGGCAATGATAGCTCTGGGGGCCTTTTAGCTTTGCCTGACCTTCTGTTTTCCATTGCTGATGCCCCAGGGCAATCCTAACCACTGCCCCCTCCCACACCCCATAAACAGAGCTGGGTTCCCTGCCTGCAGCCACCTTCTCAGAGTTCTATCAGGGTCTGCAATCAGCCATCTCCTGTGAGGCACACACAGCCTGTGTGTTGTCCTGTCTCAAACTGCCAAAACTGCCAAAACTGCAGGCGGTTTGATTTCCTAACAGCCACTTTGATCTCTTTCAGTTCCCCTGCCTCACCCTTTAGATTCCCATGCCTGTTGAACTTGAACAGGGAGAAAAGAGCAAGAGTATTTGGTTTATCTGAGATCCTTCTGCTTTCCTTGGTGCCAGACCCCTGACCTCTACTGATTCTCCCAGGGGAGTAAACAGCCCTGGCATCCTGTGGGCATGGTCCCCCCACAGGGGTCCAGGCCAGCCAGGAATTTGGATGGGGAAGGCTTTTGTCATCTGCAACTTGGTTTGCTCTGGACCAGAGCCGGGTGGGAGGATCTAAGTGGCTCTCCTGAGATGGCCCCTAAAGCCAGACTGGTTGGGAGGGATGTTCTGCGTGGGCATTCATGGGTCTGGCCTGTTTGGGGGGGTGCGGCGGGAGCAGTTGGCTCCAGACAGCACCTCAACCTCAGAAGTGCCCCAACTCCTCAGTGGGCTGTGTTGCAGAAGTGTGGGAGTGGGGGCGGTGGGCTCCAAGGATGGCCTGTGAGAGGCTTGGGAACCACTAAGACAGTATGCAAAGGGGTGCACGTAACTTTTGAATCTGTGCTTGCATTACATTCTCCAAGGGCATGAACTAAACAACCCCTAAAGCTAAAGAAACCCTTAGGTTAGAAGCTATCAGGACAACTCCAAGTGTGTGTCCCAGGATGGGGCTAGCAGGGCCCTAGAAACAGAAGGAACAGCATTATGCATGTCCTATCTCACAATAGCAACTCCCAGAGGGCAAGGGCCAGCTTTCCCAGATCAGGCCTTGCAAGCAAGCGGTGCTTGATGCACATACTGTTTTGTTTTTAAGATGATACACCTTTACCCTGGGAACTTGGAGAACAGTCAGTAATTGCAGCCTTCACACCACAGAGAATGGAGCTACCGGGCAACATCTCTCTCTCGAGGAAGGCTGCGGAGAACCTGGAACAAACCCTTAGTTGTGGAGAAGCAGGGATGTGGGCCATGGAGCCCGAAAGGCTGGACCCAGGTTTGGATCCCAGCTCCAGGCTTCACTCCCTAGGACCAGGGTGCTCTCAGTAGGGTCCCCACAAGCAGAATCGGCGTGCCCCAGGAGCTTGTTAGAAATGCAGAATCAACTGAGTTGGCGTCTGCCTTTTAACCTGATACCAGGGATTCTTACACAGGTTAAAGTTTTGAGAAACACTGATCTGGGGCCTTGGACAAGTCATATAGCTAACCCTGCCTCAGTTTCCTCACCTGTAAAATGGTGATAACGCCTACCTTAAAAGGTCATTGTGATAAGTAAATGAGAACATACGCCAAAGCCATGCGTTTAGCACAGTGCCTGGTACATAGGAGGTGTTATGATTTCATCTCCTGCCCTTGGGTTTCCTGTCTCTCAGGGAGTTTCCATTTCTTTCACACTCAGAAATCACTTCGTTTTTTAGCTTGCATCCGTTGCTGTTGTGGGACAGTAGAGGGCACTCTCGACATTGCCATCGGGGCACGAGGAGGCGCCGGCCGGAGGGTGGTGCGCGCGGGTGCGCTGCTGCTGGGCTCCAGGGTAGGGGCAGCGGGGCTCCCGTTCCCGGCTGCGGCTGCGTGTGCTGGGCCTGGGGCTGCAGCCTCGGTCATCTGGTCCTCCATTTGACAACCCCCCACCACTGCTAGTTGTAAGCAAACTGCCGGGCTTCTCCAAACCTCCCGCTCAGTCCCCAGGCCGGCGGGGAGGCGCCTCGCGTGGGCCGCTAGACGTTGATGAAGGATCCTTGGTCTCCGTTGGCCGTCTCGGGCTCCACGCAGCGCCCCTTCCTCCGTGTGACCCTGCGGTTCCGGTGGAATTTGGCATAGCAGCGCAGACCTGGACCAGAGAGGCAAAGGGGTCAGGGTGCGAGCGGCCAGTCCCCTCCCCCGCTCGCCCCCATCCCTGCACCCCATCTCACCACCACCCCCTTCTTTGTTCGGCCTTGCAGCCAGCCCAGCCTCCGCACAGCAGCCTGCCTGAATGGGCTTAGAAAGGAAGGATGAACAGCTGGAGCACAGGGGATAATTGGGGCAATGAAACGACTCTGTGGGATGCTGTAACGGTGGGTACATGTCACTGTGCATTTATCAAAACCCAAAGAATGTACAACACAAGGAGTGAGCCCTAATGTAAACTATGGGCTCTAGTTAATAATAATCGTCAAGATTGGGTCCTCAATTTCAGCGTGTACCACACCAATACAAGGTAATGATAGGGGAAACAGTGCGGGGGGCGGGGAGGGTATACGTGAACTCTATTTCTGGGCAGTTTTTCTGCAGACCGAAAACTGCTCTAAAAAATAGTCTATTAAAAATTATTTTGAATCTGCCCTCCCCTATAAAGCCTCCCACGGTTCCCCACTGTACTCAAAAGAAATCTAAACTTCCTGCCCTGGCTCACAAGACCCTCTGGGATCTGGACCTGCTTCCTGTGTGCACTCTTCACCTGCCACTGTCCCCGCTCTCTGACTCCAGCCACAGCCAGGCTTTTTACCTTTCTTCCTCTCCTCAGCCATGTCCTGCCTCAGGGCCTCTGCACTCCCCTGTTCCCTCAGCCAGAAATCCCTTCCCCAGGCTCTTTGCCTAACTGGCTCCTTCAAGGCCTTGGGGTCTCATAGAGACCCTCGTTGACTGTGGTGATTAAAGTAGGTGTGGCTCTCCTGGTCTGCCAGTGGGAGGGTTTCCTGACTGCAGCTCTGTCATGGCCTCGGGCATACCCTGAGATACAGGGGTGGACACATTTTTCATTTACCCTGAGATACAGGGGTGGACACATTTTTCATTTGTGGCCACAGAAGGCCACGTCCTCCTGATGGTGCAGGAGATACCAGTGCGGCCTCAGCAATCCTTACATTTCAGGTCAGGAGGGACCACAGGGAGCGAGGACGTTGGTACTTTTAAGATCTACTACTATGTCACTGTCAATAGAACACAGGCACTTGGGGGAAGTTTGTCGTCAGGAGCCTCACACCTGGGTCACTGGGCTTTCAGACCTGTGGCCACACGAGTGACACTTGGGAGGGTGCAGGGGATTCGTAAGTGGGAGCAGTTGGTAGCCGAAGAAGCCATTGTGGAACCCTCCAGAACCCAGGCAGGCCTCGGCTGCCGCATGTCAGCCCGGGACCCTGTGTTCAACATTTCGGGATTTCTCAGAAGTCCTCAGGACTCCAGGTCCTCAAGAGGGTCCTTGGCGTCACCTAGAGCCCTCTGGTGTGGCATCTTGGTGATGGCCTCCTCCTGGAACACCTTTAATGAGCTGC
This sequence comes from Smutsia gigantea, assembly GCA_032199065.1. Taxonomy (NCBI): domain Eukaryota; kingdom Metazoa; phylum Chordata; class Mammalia; order Pholidota; family Manidae; genus Smutsia; species Smutsia gigantea. The sequence continues at coordinate 68,538 of JAVSCE010015321.1, forward strand.
CTCAGCTGTTATTTCCACACTTCCTTTTTTCTGGAGCCTGAGTCTCTGGGAGGGAGCATGAGTTGTGGTGGGACCGGCCAGAAGGAGAGGGATCAGAGGAAATGAGTGGATGGGGCACGGGATGCAGGCATAGCTTTTGGATGCCGGGAAAGTGGTCCTCCCCCACCTCCCCACCACCTGAGGCCCAGGGGAGGAAGGAAAGATTCCTGGGCAGAGGCGCCATCCCCTGAGCATCCAGACAGGTACCACCTGGGCCCGTGCACTCAGTAGGGCCACGTCTGCCTCATCCAGGTGGGCTGGACCTGGAAGCCAAGGACCAAAATTCAGCCCCAACGCTGTCCTGGACTCCCCGGACTTGGTGTGCTCTCCTGCATGCTCAATCTCCTCCTCTGTGAAAGGGGGCTCCAGCCTTGCACACGGGTAACAGAAAGAAGCTTCCCAGCATCCCTCTGCCCACCCCCACCCCTGCCTCACCTCCCAGTTGGTCCCCTCTGTCTCTTCTGTCCCGCACAATCCTGCAGCCAAGCGAGCTTTTAAACTCAGAAGTCAGCCCATGTCAGCCCCCTGCTTAAAACCCGCCGAGGACTTCCAATTATATATAAATCAAACAAGGCCGACATGGTCTAGGGAGCCTCTCCACCATTTTCTCCCCACCTCGTGCCATTTTCCCCACTGGCCACTGTGTGCCAGGCTCACCTACCTGCCAACCTTGTTTATGCCCAAGGTCCTGTCTCTCCTCTGCTTCTTGCCTGGCACCCTTCCTCCCTCTGCCCAACCCTGCCCACTCGTTCAGGTGGCTGGTTCTGCTGTCCCTCCTGTACCCATCGTTTCTAAAAGAACTCCCAGACCCCCTGCCAGACCATCCTGGATTTTTTTCCTTACAGCCTTTATTCCTTTCTAGAGACACCTGATCTATTTATTTGTTTATTGTCCGCTTATCTCACTAGAATGAAATCCATGGGTGAAGATTGCTGGGTCTTTTCACTGTTGAACCTCGTGTGTCCAGAACCATATCTGATACTTGATAAATATTTCTTGAACAACTGGATGAATGAATAGCTGGACCTAAGCAGCTTTATGGCTTTCACAGCAGATAATTTTTTTAGGCTAAGGTGAGCAAAACCAGGGCATGTATCTCTGGATGGCTGATAGAGGAACTGAGACCAAATTCCTCCACTCAGGAGATAAGAGCCCTGATTGGATATTGAACGGTTTGAGAAATGATTGTTCATTTTTGGTATTTTGTTTTTAAAAGAGTTCTTATCTTTTAGAGATATATACTGAAATATTCACAGCTGAAATATCTGTAAACTCCCAGGAGTTGTTCAAAAAATCATACTGGAATAGGGGAACTGGGTTGGGCAGAGATGTAACAGGCTGGCTGTGGGTTGGTAATTACTGAAGTGGGGTGATGGAACATGGGGGTTCATTATCCTGACTGCTATTCTGATGATGTTAGTATGTATATGTATGAAATTTTCCAGAATACACAATTAAAAATATTCTCCTATTTCTAGCTGTGTGAGTTTTGGGCAAATCCCTTAACCTCTCTGTGCCTCAGTGTGCTTACGTGTAAAATGGGGATCATAATAGCTCCCTTCCTGGAATGGTTAGGAAGATTACCGGAGAGAGTGTGAGTAAAGTGCTTAGCACAGAGCCCAGCACACAGGGGCACACCTGGGCAGGAGGGCACATTCTGCCCTGGCTGAGAGCTCAGAGGAGTTAAAGAGGCAGCCAGCCAAGTTCACCCTTCCCTGGGAAACCCAGCCCCCACCCCTTTGGGAATGCCTCCTCTCTGGTAGAATTCTGGTGTGAAAGCGCCAGCCTTCTCAGGTTTGATCTTATTTGAAGAGATAGGCTCCTCTCTTCTTCTCCAGCCTCCAGATTGCAGGAGATCAGGCCAGCTTGCATTTCAAGCGGTGAGAAAAGCAAATCTGAGAGACGACGCCAGGAATCAAAACTGAGTTCACAGATTGTGAAGGCACCGAGCAAAGCTGTTCCCGCTCACGTTTTCAGCCCCCATGGGATTCTTCCACCCACCCCCCCTGCTTCGCCACAGGCCCCTCAGCACGCCCTCTGCAGGAAGTCTCGTCCCCTACCTAGTGCAGAACCAGCTGCCAGGAGAAAGGGAGGTTTCCTCGTTCTCTGAACGCAGGGGAACCCCCTCCCCTGAGAAGTCTGGGCTCACCTTCCACACACATGCAGTCATCAAAGCATTTGTTGTTCAAGCCTCGGTTGTGGGGTGTGCAGAGATGCTCCCGAAGGTCGCAGCAGGTTCCTGCCAACACAGCAAACTCGTGTGGTCAGCCAAGCTGAGCGGGCCCTCCCCATTGCCAGGCACACGGTCCCGCTGGACAGGAGATCCATCATCTCTGTGGCAGGGCTGTGTCCCGGCAGGGTGGGCCATCTGGTGCGAGGGGCTCCCAGCCGGGACCACCGAACATGGATGTATGGCCGAGGCCCCCCAGGGCACAGGTGGCAGAGACCCCAGCTGCCCCAGATGGCAATTTGATTGATCGTGGGAGGAGCGAAGACGGTATGGGATCACCTCCCAGACTGAGTGGGTGGACCAGTTGGGGGCTGCCCTTCGTGGAATCAGCTCAGAGCTGGGAGGGGCCTCAGGGGCCATTGATGCCAATATCCTTTTTGACAGATGGGGAAACTGAAGCCCTAGGGAAGCAGCCGGTCACCCAAGGCAGCCCTGGGCTCAGCCCCATCCACCGAACAGCCAGTTTTCACAGTGACTGTCCATTTGGCCCAAACTCAAGCCTTTTCTTTCTGTTCAGGGTGAATACAATGATTTGGAAAGGAAACAGCCTGCCAAGGAGCTGGTGGCCTGGCATAAACAATGCCAAATTGCTGTTTCCATTGCTGTTTTGTAGAATATTCTGGTCAATGAGTCAACAAGCGTGGTGCCACGGAGGTGTGCCGTTTGGATTCGCCATCCTTGCCGTCCAGCAGCAAGGACAGGAGTGAGCTGATAGCTTCCAGCTATTAGCACCTTCAAGGGCCACTTGGGCTGATGTCCCTCTGTTCCCAAACAGCCCAGCCAGTGACTGGTGGGGGTGGGGGATGGGGGGTGTCCCAGGGCCTGGCCAGTTCTGCCCAGCGTGGGCCTCTAGTGGATGATAAAAATAAAGTATGGCAGCAACTCTCAGTAGAGTGGTGGCTGTGCTGGTTATTTACCATCCCTCAAGGGTCATGGACCTTCAGGCCCTGCTCACCCCACTGCCACCCCCACACAGACTCCCCAGCACCCAGCCTAGTGCCTTGACATGGGTGCAGGCTTGGTACCTGGCAGACAGTCTTGGTGGTGGTCGCACGGCTCCCCGTCGGTGGGTGATGTTTCATTACCGTCAGTGGAGAGTTTACCCCCGTGTTTCTCTGGGAACAAGAAGAGCTGCCATCAGAAGCCGAGGCCAGCAGAGCAGAGAGATTCAACACTGCACGTTGGTGTCCGAGCGTTCCCACTGCCACCCCCCGCAGTGTGGTTTGAACAAGACTCTGCCTCTCTCTGCCTCGGTCTTCTCTTTTCTAAAATGGGGTCAACAGCAGTACAGACCTAACAGTTTTTTCAGGGTGACATGAATTGATCCATGGAAACCTTTGGCATGTGACAAGCACTCGATAGCAGCATTTACATTTTGGGTGTGAGTCCCAGTGTAGACTCCATGTCTACCCACTTTGGACATCTGTAGGTCAGGCTGACTCACTGGGGCTCCCTCCCCAACAGATGGGAGGGGAGGGGAGGGAGCCCAGGCATGGGAGTGGCAGGGTAGGTGGTCATACCTTTCTTCTTTGCAGAGGGCCAGATCTCAGGTTTTAAGTCTTCATAATCGGTCCAGTCGAACAAGGCCATGTCCAGCGTGGGCATCACCTCCCTATCAGGCCGGGGCTGAGCCTGGAGAAGCAGGTGGAGAGGAGGGAACCTGGAGCTCTCAACAGGTGGAAGCAGGAATGGGGGGCCCCTCCTGAGAGCAAAGGAGGGTCTCCCCAGAGGCCAGCTCATTGGGAATCCCAGCCCGAGGACATGGAGACAACCGAACAAGGCTCCTGCTCTGGCAGCTGCTTGAGCAGTTTCTCCACTGTGCAGCCTCCTCCTAAGCGGGATGGTGCCCACAGGCAACTGGTGCAGACAGGGGAGGTATTAACCAGGCCCTCTGAGGGAGAGGCGGGGGAGGCAGTGTTCCTGGTCAGAGTTTCTACATGCACATGGAGGGAGATGGATAAAGCCTAGCTGCTCGCTTCCCGGCCCTTTCTCTCCCCTTCAAGAGTTGTTAGCGATCCCTGGCATCGTTAAGGGCAAGGCTCATTTCTACTCGCTGAATCTGCATACGGTAGGTCATGGACAAAAATGGCATCTTCTAGGGCTGGGTTCTCAGTGCACGGGCTTCAGGAGCCCGTGACAGCATGGGAAACCATGTATTTCTCAGGGATAGTCTGTAGGTCAAGGGGCTGCAAGACCCAAAAAGAGACTGAGAAAGATCTGCAAAAAAAAAAAAAAGTTTTCTATTTCTTCTACATATATATTTTATCAATCATTTTAAATGGTTTTATTTTGAAAAAAATTTCAAAGCCACAAAAGAGGTGCAAGAATGATGCACGTCTTGTTAATTGCAAGAATGATGCAAGCAACTCCTACACGCCCTCCATCTGGAATCACCAATCGTTACCATATTGCCGCAATTGCTCACTTGCTCTTTCTCCATACATCTTGTTTAAAGATCTGAAGCAGATAGGTCAAAGTGTTAACTAATGTTTGTTAAGTCTGGGTCTTGGGGACATGGTTTTTAAAATTGTTATTATTCTCTGTACTTTTCAGTATGTATAAAATCCTTCCCCAAGGGCCTTGCTCTTCTTGATGCAGTCCTGAGCTGGCACTTGCTTCCTTGGCTATCTCTGGAATGGGCCCCCAGGACCACTTTCCCCTGGACAGTGGCAGCCCTTCCACCCACCGGGCTGCAGCGGGGCTGGACAGCCATCAGGGCACCTGGTTTCCATCTAGCTCCAGCAGCCTTAACCAACTCCCTCCTGATCCTGTACCTCAGTTTCTGTACGTGCATTAAGAGGAGCTCATACAATATGGTGTCAAGGACCTTTCCAGCTCCGAGGCCATTCTGAGGGACACCTTACCTGGGGCCACAAGGATGTGACAGGCAGGATCAAGGTCTCTTCTGTGGCAGATGCTGCCTCAAAGGTGGTTAGGTAGAGGATGGTGGGGGCCAGGCTGGTGGAAGATTCCTCCAGCGTGGTGTCTGGTATCTGGTCTTCAGAGAGCTCTGCCTTCTTCATCAGGGAGCTGGGACCTCGGACTAATGCTCGGCCTGAGACATAGAGTGAGAAACAGGAGTTTATCTGCTTACCACCTCTTACGGGACCGCAGCGAAACTTACATTTCCTGCTGCAAACAAGGGGGTGGCAGGGATCATGGGACAAGCCATTGGTCAGCCAGTATCCCTGCTGCCCCTCTCCTGGGGAGGTGGAAATGGAGATGGTATGGGAGGGGAGAGGGCATGTTTCAAATGAACTTGCAGTGATGCTGAGGAGACAGCCCACGGATTCTCTCTAAAATAAGCCCAGGTGGCTGGGTGCAGCCAGAGATGTAAGTGCAACGAATGGGAACTAGTAGGATTAACCTGGCTTCCTGGAGGAGGAGCAGCATGACGAGGCTGAGAGACATTGCAGGGGGAGAAGCCTTTGAGGAGGCTGAAAGTGAAGAACTGCGCCCATTGCCTACAAGCAGGTGCTTCCTCTGGTGATAATCATCACCCTGCTTACTGAGCACCTGCTGTGTCCAGGACCCTGTTGTATGCAGTCCTGCTTACAGGCATCACCTAATCATTATAGGCGCTCTTAGGAGGTGGGTGCTCCTTTGGCCTCATCTGCAGGGAAGGAAACTGCAGCACAGAGAGGTTAGGCAATTTGCCCAATGGCACATGGGTAGTGAATACAGAGTCTGGACTTGAACCCAGGTCCACCTGAGTGCAAAGTCAATGCTTTAACCTCGGATGCCACCTTCTGGGACTCAGGGGTATGGGGTGGGTGAGTGTGAGGGGAGAGTATGCGGGGCTTGGGGTGGTCAGGAACAAGGGGGCTTTAAGAGAAGCTGGAGGGCCTGGGCTCATTCTTGCTTCTTTTCTCAGGGAGGATCTGACTTTAAGGTTGCTTTGGTCATTTGGGGTCACCCTATTCTCCAGAAATGAACCTCAGAGAGTAGAAAGGAGACTGAGGGTCAATTGAACCTATTCCATTCATTTTACAGACAAAGAAACTGAGGCCCAGTCAGCCTGAGGCCTCACAGCTGGTCATCTCCAGACCACCATTCTCCCCACCTTCCCTCACCTAGCACACCAGTGCAACTAGGAGGGTCCTGTTGGCCCCCTGGAGTGGGGGCTGGAGCTGAGTTGGTGTGAGTGACACCCCATGTGTGCCCTGTGGCTTGTCCTCAGGGGTGCCAGCATCCCCTCTCCAGGCTGACACATGACCTCCAGCAGTAAGGGGCTGAGAGTCTAAGCTGGGTCCGAAAACTGTGTTCTGCCCACTGGGCAGGGGTCTCAGTAGGCCTGGGAGGCAAGCAAGCCCAGCTGTTTGTAGGAGGGGAGCTAAGGCCATCCCCCTCCTCCCGCAAATCCCCTGCCCAAGGCTTGTGGCACTTGGTCTGCCCTGAGAGGCAGTCTTGTCGTATGAAGAGACGTGTAAGCCGGGGTTGCCTGCTGCCTGTGTGGGCTTGGGACCAGTTGAGACTGGGAGGAGCCTTCTGGGGGGAGCTGCTGGACATGCTTGTTCAGACGCTGCTGGGCAAAGGTGGGGCGCCAGGGCCAGCAGGTGGCTCCACTGAGCGCTGACAGGGACATTAGAATCTGGAGGAAACTTAGGGAAGGTGAGGAGGGCTGCTGGGGTGCAGCGCATGAGACACACAGGACAGAGGCAGGAGGGATAGGATATGTTACCTCTCCTCGGCTCACCTGTGTTCACTGATTCTGCATGAAGAGCTAGCTGAGGATCGAGTAGTATCAGCTACACGTGTCGCCCCTGACACTTGCCAGGGATCTGTTCTGAACAGTCTACATATCAGCTCTGAATTTACATGGCGGGTAAATAGGGCCATTATCCTCATTTTGCAGAGGGAGAGACTGAGGCACATGAAGGTGACTCATTCAGGGCTGCACAGCTAATAAGTGGCGGAGCCAGGACTAGAACTTGGGTGGATCTGGCTTCAGAGTCTAAGCACTTAAGTCCTGCTCTTTGCTTCAGGGGTGTGCTCAGGGGGCACGGAACTGTTCCATCTCTACTCAGGACTTATAGTAGGATAGGATGGATTCAAGCCAGACACAAGGTAGAACTTCCTGGCTTACAGCATCATCCATTTATCAGACTGAGCCTCTGTTGCCCCATATCTCTCTCTTCCTCCCATGCTCCACCCCAAGGACTCTCCCAGCCTCCTTCCCTTGCCAGATCCCTCGGATTTTAGTAAGACCCCTCCCCACCTCTGGGCGTCCACGGCCTGTCCCATTCGGGGCCTCTGGATGTCCTCCCAGGGACCTCATGCCAGTGACACACCTCCCTCCCGGACTGTCCCCCTCCTGCCCCTGGAGTCCCCTTGGCCATTTGGTTCTGACCCTTTCCCTGTCCCCCACTGTTCCACTGCAGGACCCGACCCCTCAGAGAGTTCCACCAACCTCTGTGCAGTTTTGATCTCTCCCTGCGTCTCTTGTGTTCCCTGCCGCGTTTCTTGACCCTTTCCGACCAGGGAGAATGGTTCTCCTTCTCAGGGTAGGGCAGTGCCAACCCCAGGAACAGGTCCTTGTCCTGCAGCAGGCCTGCAGGACGCTGCCTAGGCAGCAGCTTCCCTGTCCCTGGCAGCCTAGAGGCCTGTCGGATGGTGCTGACCATGGCCCCATCCTGGGCCCGGCCAGGCATGCCTGGGCCCCGCTCCCTCTTGCCCAGACCCCGCTGGCGGTGGTGGCCGGCCTGAGGCATCCACAGCGCTGGGCCTGCGAGGCTGATGTGATTCTCAGGGAGGTTCCGAATGGGGGTTCCAGGTCCCAGGGAGACTGCTGGACTCAGCTCCAGGAGCACCAGGAGGGCAAGGAACAGCATGGGGACAATGTGGGCGGTGGGCCCAGCCATGGGCTCTTCCCTGCAAGAAAACAGCAGTATGAGTGGGCACCTGGGCAGGCCTCCCGCCCCTGGCCCCCTCTTCCACGTTCCCTCACTCTCATTATTATAGCTCAGTGTTTCTCAATGGGTATGGAGACTTTGCCCCAGGGGACAACTGGCAATGTCTGGAGACATTTTCGGTTATCAAAACTACTCAGTACTACTGACTGTCATGGGGGGAGCCAGGGCTGCTGCCAAACCCTACAAGGCAGAGGACGGCCCCCACAACCGACCTACAGGCCCAGAAAGGCCACAGTGCTAAGGCTGAGAACCCTGGGTTAAATAATTTAAATAGCAGCAGGGTTCCAGACAGATCTAGAATTCTTTTCTCTGCGCCAACTTCTGCCCTTTGCCAAGTCCTCTGGAATAAGCGAGAACCTCCAAGCTCAGAAATAGGCCTGTCGTCCCTGAGGCGTGACGGGAAGCTGAAATTCAAACAAAACAGCCTCCTGGAGGACACCTTCAGGCAGGAACCGTGCTGGGCACTTTACGTGGATTTGGATCACTTAGTCCTTTCAACAACTCTCTGAAGGGGCTGCTATTATTTTCTGAAGCAGAAATTAAGGCTCAGTCACATCCCTAGTAAGTGGCATTTATGTAACTGCTGTACCCGTGCTCTGACCATCCCCTCCCTCCCCCAACCCATGGCTGCCTGGTTCTGGCTCTGCCGTCTTTTCTCTGAGGTCTGGCAGGTTCTGACATGGCCCTGACTTTGCTGGTGCTCTGGAGCGTTGGAGGCTTGACTGACTCCTGCAGCATGGGTGGGCTGACCCTGACCTACCCTAGGGATAGGCCTCCTGTCCCCACCAGAAGTGGTGCCTCCTCAGGGGACCTGCTGCTCTGTCCCTATGTGGAAGGAAGAAGCCAACCCCTGGATGTTGTAGAGGACCTCAGAGCTAAGGTTCAGGAAGCCTGTGGCTGCAAGATACTGGGGTGTCTATGAACTTTGGAGAGCACCCCTTGTGGCCCCACCCCCACAGCCTCACCTCTGACCAGTCTCATTGCACCCAGACAGGCTCAGCATCACGTTAGCCAGGCTGATTGAATTTTTATGGCCTCCTGGGCCTCCTGAGTATTCCATTAGGCTTGCAAAGGTGCTTACACAACCATTTCCTTGTGATTTACGGCCATGGAATTGCCAGGGCTGAGGAAACAGTGGTGGGCCAGGATGCCTCCCAGTATCTCGCCGCCAGCCTTCTCTGTTCTGTGGCCCCTGGCTATCCCATGCCAGGCTTGCCTCGAGCCAACCCTGAGTGAGCTGCCCTTGAAATGGGCAGAGAGGGCAAGAGGGACAGGGTGGCTGGAGCCTGACCAGGCTGACCCACTCGGAGGGGTTGGGGGCTGAAGGGAAGTAAATAACTCCTCCCTCCTCGTCACATGCTGCTGCCCTTTACCCAGCCCTTCCTTCACTCGCCCGGCCCTGGAGTGTCCTGGTGCCCTGGGAGCCTGGGCCCGGGCCTCCACTGCTCTAGGCTCTTCTCTTCCCAGAACCATGCCCTGAGAGACAGAGGCTGTCTCATCACTCCCCATCTCATCCCCAATCGTGGGAGCCCCCCATGGATCCCGGTTGAGCCTCGCCGAGCTGTGGGGTCACTGGGCTGGGCCTGTTGTGACAACCCCATTTTACCACCCACCCTCCCATTCTGAAGATTATAAACTCTGCAGCCCTGGCCAGCTTTCCTGTCCATCTCTCCGGTGACGAGGGGACTGTGCCCTGTCGGCACTACCTCCAGCCCTTCCATAACGAGAGCTCTGGGGGCCTGTGTTCCCCAACTCCTGAGGCAGTGGGCGGGAGGAGGGGCCCATTGGAAAGGCTGGTCAGTCACACACTGTTCTGCTCCCGGGGACCCGCCAGCCCTGTTTCTAAGCCTGAGGCAGATGCTGGTATTTGCCAGCTTTACCCTCTGCTTTCCATGCTGCTGAAGAAAGGCTCTGAGTCTGTGTTGGATGCTATCCCCACCATTCCATCCTGCAGGGACAGCGGGAGCCCCGGAGAAGCCCACAGAGCGCCCCATCCACAGGGAACCTTTGGGACATTGGCCAGTGAGCAGCATTCTTACCCCCCCCCCCCATGGTGGGGGTAGACAGTAATGAGACGGGCACCCAAAAAAGTGTGGGAGGAGGCCAGATGAGGCTCGGCAGAGCGAGGAGCGGTGGGCGGGCCCACAGGCATGGAACAGGCCGCTTGCTTGACTCAAGGTAGGTTAAGGATTCTCAGAGCCAAACTCTAAGCTCAGTGACCAGTCTGGGCCCTGGTCTCAGAGGAAGCTCCTTCCCTGCAGAGCCAGGAGATGAAGCCCACCCCCATGCCCCCACGCATCCTGACCCACCCACAATGCCATCTGTCTCTCTCGTACAAGTCCTGTTTGCAAGACCCTGCCAATGGCTGTCTACTGTACCCCAGAACTCTAACTTCAAAGCTGTCTTTGTTTCCTCCTGCCCTCCTTTCCTCACAAATCACACACACAGCCAGCCTGAGGCAGGGGAGAGGGGATTTCAGTGTGCACTGCTGATGACCCTTGCGGGGGGGCATCCCTCTCCCCAGACCTTAACAGCACTGTCCTGCCCCAGACCCAGCCCGTACTGCGGCCAGATCACTCTGATCCGGGCCCTCACTGCTCAAGCTGACCTTAGCTCCTCCCTGTTGCCTTCCCATTTAACCACAAAGTCCTCAGTCTGCCCTCAAGACCTTGTATAATGTGGCTCCAACCCAGCTTTGCAGCTACTTCCTCCCCTCTACAGCCAACCGAGACTATTCCCTGGGCTCCAAACACACCCATCTTTCCTGTCTCTGGTTTCCTTAGGCTCCCTCTGCCTGGAATGTCTGCTCTCTACCCCCACCTCTCTCTCTCCAAATCTGCCCATCCTCGGGGACCCATCCCCAGTGTCCTCTCCTACAGGAAGCCTTGCTCCATCCATCCCCAGTCAGGTGTGTTCCCTGCTCTGTGCTCCCACACAGCTTTGCCCAGCGCTTGAAGACCATACGTGCCATTTTGTGCTGGGACAATCAACCTTTTTAAAAGTCCCTGACTAAACAGGATGATCCTGCTAGGATCTAGAGGGCTGTGTCCCACTTTTCCTTTCCTATCAAATCTATGGGCCCCTGCAAATGATAGGCACTGATAACCTGGATTTGGTTGTAAGTGGATTGAACACAGATGAACTCACCCCTGAGCAGAGGATCACAGATCAATTCTCAGGGTGTCTAGAAGACAGAGAGGGAGGGAGGGAGCTGGAGCGAGGCTGGGGGTCCTGCACCACTTTGTCCTGATGACTGCATGGCGCTCTCTCCCAGCCCACAGGATTTGTATGAGGATGTTGGCACAGCCCAGCCGCCAAGACGCCAGCCTGGCAAAGCGCCACTCAGGAAACGTGGGCTGCCACAGAAGTCGTGCCAAGGATCCACAGTGATGAAGGGGTCCAATCCATTTACTGTCACTCTGGAAGCCAGCTGGAGGTTGACTCACAAAGCACCAAGCATCCACGCGAAAAGGGGTGGCAGGTGCCCACCTCCCCTGTTCCCATCAGCCTTGGATGGCTCTGCCTGTGGCTTGCTCACTAAGTCTGCTCTTCTGGGCCTGGGTCAGGTCTCCCCCCACCCCCAGACTGTGACAATCAACAGCCTGGAGTTGCTCTGGATAAGAGTTGTTGAGGGACGTCAGGACCATCCGCAACCCAGAGATGGCCCTCTCCCAGCTGAGATCTAATAATGACTCATTAAAAGCAAAACAAAACAAAAGTAACCATAATAATAAGAGCTGCCACTCCTTGAGCAGCTGTGAAGCCCAGGCTCTCACAGGCCGATTTTATCCATTTCTCACTACATCCCTTCAACTGCCTGTGCATCAGGTCGTTTTCCATATTTTTAAAATGAGAAGACCAGGGCTCTGGGAAGGTAAGCCACAAACCCAAGATGACAGGACTGGTAAGTGGCAAAGCTTCCCCCTGAAGGCCCAGGTTCTCTTTGTGCCCAGTGGACATGGGACAGCCCTTGCAAGCCACTGCCCAGCACTGAGCCTCATCCCTGCTCCTCACCTGCCTCCCCCACATAATCTCCTGTCATTGCTGTGAATGCAGTCAGGGCCCAGGAGGGGGCACCGGGCACCCGCAGCTTTGAAGAGGAAACTGACATGGATGGGGGCTTATTCCTGCCCTTATCCTGTCTCCCCATGTGGGGAGACTTGAGCTGGGAGCTGTCTCCATCCAGAAGGCTGCAGGGTAGCAGTGTCACATGCAAATGAAGGCAATTAATTCAGCCTGGAGCCTGCTTTGATTCCTGAGCCTCCTCTCCACCCTAACAGCCTTGCATCTGGGAGCCAGGAGACTAGCCAGCTGCCTGGCAGACAGCTGTGGAACTGGGCAGCCACAGGGTGGCCCAGAATAGCTGTAAAGCCTGCATTCCTGCTTTGCTAATCAGCTCACCCAGTACACAGCGGGTTGGGGGACCGCAGGGGTAGGGGTGGAGAGAAGGGGGTAGGGCTGGCTAAGGAGGGTCCGACTGATCGGAATCCTGGGCCAGGATATCAGTAAGGCTCTGATGGAGCTGAGGGAATGTGGTGTTGTCCTGTGAGCCAGACAATCACCCACTGGGAGAACTGGTTCCATCGACCACCAACCCCCCCCACCCCTCTTGCCCCAATCCTGAGTCCCCTCCTCACGTGAAAGTGACCCATCTGAGCCACCGTATTTGGCAGAGATGTTTCAAGGGTTCTCTAAGCATTTGATTCTAACCTCGCTTTTTAAAAATATATTTTAAACTATTTCCAAAACTGTACTGAAAACAATAGACTCTCCAATGCATGTGTTCTCTACCCAAATTTGACACAGGCACAGCCTCATCATAACTTGGGCTTCTTCTGGGTCAGTGAAGGGTGTTCCAGGGATGCAAGGTGAGGAGTTTAAAAGTAGAAGACCTGTTGCCATTGCAGCTATTTATTTACATGCTCCAGGATTTTCTGGACATGAATGACAAAGCCAGTTAGAGGCTCAGTCTCATATTGACAAGTGCACCTGACATCCATTGCATTCTTTTTTATAGTTCGGGCAGCTTCTTTTTTTCCTCATTGATTTACTTTAACATAACGAAGCATTGTAAATTGGGGGCATACGAGTGATTGCCCAGCATCTCTGTGTAGGAGAGGCTGAAGAGAGTCTGACAGCAAGCAGGGCTTGAAGTTGTGTCTGCTAAGATGGAGAAAATTTTGATTGGGGGCAAGGATTATTGGTGTGTGGGGGGATGCTACATGGCTCCTAAAACACTGCCTTTACTGGTTTTAGGTACTGGGATCATGGATACGATTTCATGCGAAATGATTAGCACTGCTCACACAAACTGGAGTGGGGGAATAGTGGAAGAAGACCACGGTGTCACTGCGTTAGGTGGTCTCTGTCTGCCAAGGGGGCCTGGGAATTTATGATCCAAAGTGACAAGATTCCTCCATCTGCCTGTCTGTCCAACTGACAGTCCCCTGTGGGGACAGATGACAAATAATATCCTCCAGGATCTGGAATGAACCTCCAGGGACTAGGGACATGTATTGAGGCAGCATAAATTCAGAGAATACCTTAAAATGAAACAAAACACAATATATGATCGTAGCAGCCCCATTCCAGGGCCAACCCCTCCTCTCACTCACTCTTGGAGGAGCCCTGCCTTGCCCTGTCCTCCTTTTTGACTGTGGTTGACCCTCCACGAGCTTTTGTGCCAACCCAGCCTTGCGCAGAGAGCTCTGCCTCTCCACTTGCGGAGCCCCAAGTGCTTCTTTGCCGTGGAGACTTCCAGGGAGAGTGGCACCAGGTGGTCCCCGCTTGCTGAGCCTCTCTGTGCAGGACCTGGATGCCATGCAAAGGAATCTGCTCCAGCCTGAACGGGGAGACCTGGTCCCTGATCCTGGCAATTGCCAGTCCTATTGGGAACAATAGCCTTGGCCCCAGGGAGCTCCCAGTGTGATAGGGGAGATCCAGGTCCTGCCTTGGATCCTAGACTGATGAGATAGACACAGCTCCTGTCCCCAGGGAGCTCTCAGTCTAAGCAAGGAAAGCAGCCCCTGCCCCAAGGAAGCGTCCAGTCTAAAAGGGAGATAAAGCTGCCGCCCTTAGGGATTCCCCAGTCTGATAGGACAGACACAGCTTTGGCCTTGGAATTTCCAGAATTTGGAGAAAAGTTACTCTTTGCTGGAGAGGGCTCCTAATTTTCGGGGCAAGGACACAGTCCCTGTCCTCCAGGTGTTCCCACTCTGGCCTGGGGGAGGGGCCACAAGTCTAATGGGAGGTTGAGGCACAGACAGAACTAGGGTGCATCAAACACAGATGTCAGCTCAAAGCCATTAGGTCAACACAGGAAAGCCCCACCGAGCAGGGTGGGAAGAGCTGTGTGACCTTGGACAAGTCGTTTGACTTCTCTGAGCCTCCGTGGGTGCGAGGATTAGGGGAGGTGAAGGTATATAAAGTGAGTGACACCCAGTAAGGCCATTGTTATTATGGGGAGGGGAGCGAGGTGGGGTGTTCCTGGCAGCATTTGTATATCTGTGCCCGTGTGTGCAGGAGGGCAGGCGCAGGTGGCCAAGTCCTTCTTGCTCTGTGGGTGATCGATGGCTTGCATAGGGTGGTGCAGGACACGCCCAGGCCAGCCTGGAGGGAACCATTGTCTTGGCAAATGAGGTTTGGCTTCCCCGCAGGGACGGCCCCATCTGCTTTTATTGTTTCCAACAGCAGCAGGCTTGGGATTCCAGCCCCGTCTGGGCCTCACACCTCAAAAAACCTGTGTAGGGGTGTTGCTGGGGGGATCCTCAGAGCCCGCCACCCCTGCCCCAACCTGAAGGCTTCCAGCTTTGTGCTCCTCTCTCACAGTATCCCACACTTAACCCCTTAAACTGGAGTCCTACCTGTTACATTACAGGTACTCGCCATCCCTCCTCCTGCTTTCCTAAGCAATCCTCCTGGCCCCCTATTCCCCAGATTTCATTATTTAAGTGCCCAGACAATTTAACACCACTTGCTGTTTGGTCAAACCCATCACTTAATCATCAACTGACAAAATGCCTGCTGTGGGCTCGGCAGAGGCCAGTGTTGTGTGGAAAGACACCAGGAGTCAGACAAGCCTGGGTATGAATTCTGGCTCCTGCACTTAATAGTTGTGTGACCCTGGGGAAGTCAATTAACTTCTCTGGGCTTCAGTCCCATATCTGAAAGACGAACGTTTATTTGGGTATCATTAATTGGGCATTTACTAATCTATGCCTAGAGCTTTATAGGCACAATCTACTTCAGCCCTTTGGAGTGGACAAAATGTCTCACATTTGAACCCGTGGCCATCTTACTCTAAAGGCAGGGTCTGACCACTTTTCATGTCACACTCAGTGGCCAGTGCTAGTACAGATGTGCTGTGACCCGCAGAGATGAGCCTGGCATGCAAAGGGCCCCTAAAAACTCCTAAGTTCTACAATTACTTCATCCCAACTGCTCTAGATTCTAGCAGGGGTCTCATCCCTTGGACCTCACACCCATCCATATGTACCAGGCGGCCGATGCCAGACCATCATGCTGCAGTGTGGAGGCTGCCAAAGTTGGGACTGTCTAGACTGTTGCCTCTGCTATAATCAGGCACAGAAATCATCCTCACCTTCCAGAGGGGTGCAGAGCACCCAGTACCACAGGGATTTACCAGCAGCTTGCTTCCCCTCCAACCTCACCAGTCATGGTCCTTTGCTCCAGGGCCAACTCTTCCCCTGGGCTGGCCAGCAGGACCTAGGGATAACCTGTGTCTTGCAATTGCCAGTTCATTCCTGTCCCCTTGACCAAGATTTCCATTCAATCGAACAAGTATGCACAGAACACCTACTGTGTGTCAGGCCCTGGGACCACAGATGACTATGACTCGGCTCTGCCCAGGGAAGTGCAGACCGCAAGAGACAGGGAGGGAAGCGGGAACAAGAGGGCTTCCCACAGGAGGGGACATCTGACCTTGACCTGCAAGGCTGGGAAGGCTTTGACTGAACACAGAACAGGAGGACATTTCAGATGGAGAGAAGAGCCCTAAACAAAGCTCAGAGAAGCCAGGGTGTAGAAATGCTCAGCCCTCCAACATGGCAGATGAGGTTGGGGAGGGGGTGGGAGGCAGGCCGAATAGTTAATTGAGTGGCAAGAGGGATCCACTGAGTGGTTTAGGGCTGGGGAGAGGGAGTCGACTGAATGGTGAAGAGGAAGGCAGAGAAAATGCTGTCATTTTCATGTGGATGAAGGGGAAGGAGGCTTGGAGCAAGGTTTCTAGAGGCTGCAGGGGCTGCTGAGCTGGCTTTCCTGAGAAAGGCGGTGGCCAGAGAAGGCAGGGGGCAGAGATGGTAGGAAGGCCCTGGGGTCACCAAATCATGATCAGGCAGGATCATGACCAGGAGGCTGGAGGGCGTGTGTATGTGTCCTCAGTCCCATTCTTGCATCTCTAAAGGGAAAGGCTCTAGTTGCCAGCCCTGGCTGTGCCTGAGAACAAAAACTCAGCCAGGGCAGCCCAGAACTTGCCAGCCAGGAGGTTTCCCTCTTCTGAAGTGGCCCTCATTAAGCCACTTGGCACATATCATGGCTGGACTCCTGGGGTGGCAGGTGTGTCACCTGTTAAGATGACAGAGATGATGGTTAGAGGGTTTGGGCAATGACACAGCCCAGGTCCAGGATCCAGCAGGACAATCACCCCAGAGGAAAAGAAATGGCTTGTGCGCTATTGCCATTAAAAAAATAAATCAGTGCAAGACGGAGGTTTGAAACTGGGAATCAGTCACATGGATTCATGATGAATGAGCAGCTCTCGGCAACATCAGCACAGCCACACTAATCTCATTTTGAAAGCAGAGACCCTTTTACCCCCTTTTTTTTTTTAACTCTGACTTTAGGACAAGGAGAGAGGAGGAGTCAGAGAAGAAAGTGCCTGTAAAAGTGTGGTGAGGTGGTGTGGGACAGGGCCAAAGTTGGGTTTCTCTGGAGTGTCTCTAAGCCTTGAATTTTGGATCCATTTTCTCCTTCTTGTGGAGCCCCATCCTGACCCCACCCAGGGATGTACACTCCCCCTTGGCACCAGGTGTATACCATGCTGGCACCCAATAGGCATTATTGACTGTTGCACCCACATCCCTATAGGCAGGTGCTATTATCCCGGTTTTATGAAGGGTACACTGAACATAGAGAAGTGTGTTTCTTTGTCCAAGATCACTTCCAGATCCTCTCTCGGCCTGAACGCCGACCGGGACACTTCTGCATGCCATCAGCCTGGGAGGTGGGGACAGCGTGGAGGAGTGCGCTGTCCGGGAGAGACCAGAGGGAGGCGAAGGCTGAGGGAGCACCGAGCGGAGCAAGGTAAGCAGACTTGGCGGGAAACCCAAGATCCCTCAAGTCTCAAACCTCCACCACCGCAGGCGGCTGAAACCCTCTTGCCAGCAGAGAGAAAAGCGGGCAGTGGGGAGGAAGAGAGGCTGAGCTGGACCTGAGCGGGGAGCCCAGTGCCATCAGGGTTGCTAGGGCAAGGTGCTGGCCTGGGGTCGGCTAGGAGGGCGCGGGGCCACCGGAGGGGCTGGCGTGGGCGCACTCAGAGTTCCCCATCCCCCGCAACACACCCCAGCACCCTGGGCATAATGGAAAGGGCATGAGGGTACTCGGAGTCTACTTAGCTTCTTCCAACGGTGGCGGACTCCCAGTCCATTTCCCAGACCTGAGAGACCACCCAGAGACTCAGAGACAGAGAGACAAAGAGAGACCAGAGGAAGAAAGCTAGCGCGGAGGAGAGCGGACGAGGGTAGACCCCGGGAGAGGGCGGCAAGGGCGCGCGCGGGCAGTGTCAGAGCGGGGTAAAGTGAGCGTCCGGCGGAGGATGGGTGGACACGGAGGCTGAGAGCCCAGCCGCGAGCTGAGGGGAGACGCGCAGAGGAGCAAAGGCGGCTGACCGACGGCCCGACAGGACCGACGGCAGGGAGGCAGGAAAGAAAGAGGCTTCCTCACCTCCAGCCTCCGTCCCCCGCGTGCCCCGCCCCTGAGCGCGCCAGGTTGCCCACCTTTGTCCGGGCGCGGAGCCAGGTGAGGCGGGAGGGCGGGGCCAGGGGCGGGCCAAGGCCAAGGCTTACCTGTCCTGCGGGCGGGCGGGGGTCGAGAGGCGCGAGGCCGACGCCTGAGGGAGCCGAGGGCAGCCGAGGGCCGAACCGCGAAGCGGGGACCGTGCGGAGAGGTGCGCGGGCGGCGGGAGGATGTGCCCAGGCTGAGCTGGGCTGGAGGGAAGGGGGAGGCGGCGGGCGGGGAGGGGAGGGGGCGGGAGCGCGGGGGGGGGGGGGAAGGGCGGCGAGCGGCGGGCTCCGCTGCCCCCAGCGGAGGGGCAGCCCTGGCCAGGCCGGGCCCCGCGCGCTCTCGGTCAGCGCGCCCTCGCCAGCTGCGCTCGGCGTTCCGGGCCCGCTCCCCAGAGGCCTAGCCGCCGCCGCCGCCGCCGCCGCCAGGGCGCGGGGCAGACAAAGGAGGCAGACAAAGGCGGGCGCAGCCGGGCGGCCGTGCGGGCACCGGGCAAGGCGCGCCCACTCCTCTCGGTGCGTAAGAGGAGCCTTGGAGTTGCCCGAGGGGCGTGGGACGGGAGGGGCGCGGGCAGCGGTGGCGCATCAGGAGCGGCCCCGCCGGGAGCGGGCGACAAAGGGCTGCGGCAGGGGGTCCCTGGCGGACCCCAACAATGGATCGGAGCTGAGCTCAGCTGCCGCCACGTCTGGCCATGCAGGGGCCCGCTGGTCCCCAAAAGGATTATTCCGCCTAGGCTGTCAAATGGGACGGAAGAAATGCCCGGTGTGAGGGAGGCGGAACGGGGCACGGCGGGGCCTTTGTAGCCTCAGAAAGTGTTCGGATTGTGAGGCAGATTATAGGGGAGAGCGCTCTTCGATGTGGGGGTATAGGGGAACTTAAAAACACTACCAGGTGAAAATTGGGGGCGCTTATAGCCGCACTAGTGCCCCCCTCTACCAACACACACTGCGAGGAAAGAAAGAGTTCCCCTACCCAACGCACACACACAAACACACAGGGAAAGGATAAAGACAATCGCCTACCCAGTGCGCACACACACGCACACATACCGTCCGCCTGCTGCCACGCCCCGTCCAAAGTCAGTCTAACGCTGCTCAGCGTGGCCCACTCCTGACAAAGTCAGCGCCTAGGGCCTGCGCATCAATCACCGCGCAGGGCGCCACGTCCCGCGGACCCCATAACTCATGGCAGGGTCAGTGGGGCCACAGGCACAGCAAAGATCAAAGAGCAGTGGGGCGGGACCCAAGCTCTGGAAGCAGCAGTCTTGCCAGGCACCCGGACCTCTCCCGGTGGCTTCCATTTCGACTGTTCTTTCTCGAAATTATGGCTCAGAGGTTTAAGAGCTCCATTCTTAATCAGGCTAGATGCCTGGGCTCCTCTTCTGATGCCATTCATCACCCCCTTGGGCAAGTCCCCTAATTTCTCAGAACTCATCATTATCCCTAACTCTCAGGGTTCAAGGATTAAGTGCCATGGCTTGTGTAAGAAGATAATGTTTTTAAGGTCCTGATCCCATAGGAAAAGCTCTAGAAAAATGAATTGCTATTGTTAGTATAATATCAGTCTGGTACTTAGTATAACACCAGTCTGACGGGTACCAGAATGGACTGGATTATGAGAAGAGCAGAGACACGATCTGATTTGGGTTTTAACAAATATACTCTGATTTCTAAAGTTGAGAATAGACTACAGTGGGGCAAGGACAAAAGCAAGGAGACCAGTCAGGGACTGTGACAGAGAAGAGGTAATGGCGGCTTGGGTCTGGGAGGGGGACAGTGGGCATGATTCTCCTTTTCAAGGATGAAGCTGTAGCTGGGCATTCATTGAACCAGAAGCAAAACAGCAGACTATGGTTTAAATGTTGCTGCTATGTCTCTTCCCCAGGGCTGGTGATCTTTTGCCTTGTTTGGACTCTGTTCTCTGGGTTCTTCCAGATTAATGCAGTGGGAAAAGGTGGATGTTAGGAGAGGCCTGAACTCCTCTCCCATCCAGGTAATGGTGACTTTGGGCCTCAGTTTCCCTATAGTTGAATGGCCAAAATGGAAATAAATATCCATCAGCTGATGAATGGGTGAACAAAATGTATATATCCATAATGGAATATTATTTGGCCATGAAAAGGAATGAAGTACCAATACATGCCACAATCTGGACGAGTCTTGAAAACGCTGTGCTAAGTGAAACCAGCCAGATATAAAACGCCACATAGTGTCTGATTTATGTGAAATGTTCAGGTCTGTAGAGACAGAAAGTAGACTAGTGGCTGCCGGGGGAAGGGGGCATGGGCGGCTGGGAGTGACTGTTAATATGTGGGGTTTTTCTTTCTGGGATGGTGAAAGTGTTCTGGAATTAAATAGTGGCGATGGATGCCCAACTTTGTGAACATACTAAAACCACTGAATTGCACACTTTAAAAGGATTAACTTTATGGTTTGTGAATTGTATTTCAGTTATTTTATTTTATTTTTAAGTGGCAGTTGAGCTAGATCCAGGATTCTTGCCCTGTGGTCTAGGATGACTTCTGAGGGCCCAGGAACCTCTGAAATTGTGGAAGACATGTAGCCTCCCTGCATTTCTGTGGGTAGAAGTTCACCAAAGTTTAAGAAGAGATGATCTGTAAAGTGCCGCAGACCAACAAGAGTTCAAAGACACTGGAGAGTCAGCAGAACCCCGGGGGGAGGGAGTGGTGTGTGTGGGCTCTGGACTGGCTGAAGTGTTGGGAGCCATCAAATATTACTGGCCCGAGGTCAGGGCTCTGGCTTGGGTCTGAGGTCAGCAGTGGACCCTGGGATCTGGGGCAGGTGTATAGGCCAGGCCTCATACCAGAAGATCAGAGGAGGGAGGAGGAGCAGAGCTGCCTGTCTGCCGCATTCTCCTGTCTGTTAGGCATCTCTGGTCATAAGGATGCATGTCCTCCCTTAGGGCATCTTGGGGGCTGCCAGCTTCCTTAGGAAATGGAAATATGGAGGCGGCACAGCTAAGGATGTTTTGGATGGGGTTTTGAAGAGCATGATGGCTGGTCCAGATTGTTTGCTCTAGGGGCTTAGACACTGTGTTAGGTCTTAATATCATTGTCATAAATAACAGCCATTAACTGAGCATTTATGTGCCAGGCATGTGCACTTCGTATTTTCACAAACATTATCTCACTCCTTGCTCAACCCTATGAACTTGGTGCTACCATTATCGTGTTTTACAGATGGGGAAACTGAGATTCAGAGAGGGAAGGGCCTCATAGCTGGTTAAGGGGCAGCGGTGGGCAAGGAAGCAGCAGGTTGGGCACATGAGCAGCCTGGTGGGTGCTGGGGGCACTGCAATGAGCATTCCACAGCCCTTGCTCCAGTTTCAAAAGCAACTTTTCTCTGTGCACCACCACCTGTGGTCCAAGCACTGAAATAGGAGCCCTTTGCTCCTCATTCAGACTAAGTTAGGATTCAAGTCAGATAAGTGGCAATGGGCCCTTGTCAGCTGTCATTTCATTCCTCTATTCTTTCATCCACTCAGTTATACACACTCATTGAGAACCTGGATTTGGCCAGGCACTGGAGGAGGTGCTAGACTAACGAATGAATGAGGCTGAGTCTCTACCCAGGGGGTGCCTGGCTGGCTGGGTCCCTGAGCATCAGGGTGCCAGTGGGATTGCCACCAGGCTATCTGTGGCTGACTCTCTGTGGCTCCCCCACCCGTGTTTGGTGTCCTAGGAACCCTAGGCAGTAATAGGATAGATGATATGTCTTTTGACTAGCTGGGTGGGTATGGGAGGGACTTTAAAAGCATCTTCGGGAGCTGGACACCTCATTGCCTCTTGTTTTACTCAGGTCACTCAATGTGTGTTTGTTCCATGAACCCTAGGAATCCTCCTTTGCCCATGCAGGACCCAGTCTTTGCAAGACTCTCTTGCATCTCATCTTCTCCTAGCTCAATTTAAATGTCTCTCGGGAGTGATTTTCTCTCCGTCCCCATTGCAGACCCTCAGGGACCTGCTCCAGTTGGCAAAAAAGCTCTCTCTCCTCCTAAACATCCATCCTTCCTTCCCAGATGCCCTCCTACATATTGTCATTATGGTGAAAAATATGCAAATAACTTTGAAAACAGTCTCCTAGCAAATGGGTATTCAAAAATGTAATAAATTAACCCCATAATGTAATCTCGGTCCCACAACCATCCATCATGTTGATGTGATTAAGCTATGAAGACCCAGATACAGCAGAGCCTTACGGATGGAAATGACAGATGAGTCTTTACAGCTCCCCCATGGCCCCATGCTGCCCCTACTCCCAGCCCCAGCTTCCTGGTCCCCATGGAACTCAAGGCCATCAGAGCTTTAGGGAACATCTGTCCAGCCTGTTCACTTCACAAATGAGGAGACAGAGGCCTTTTTGGTGTTAGGGGTTAGATCACTTTGAATCCCTCCTCTTTTGTCTACCAGCGCACTTTCCTCTGTGTATGGTTAGCTCTGAATCCAAAGCCCCAAACTCAGGAATTTTTATCCGTGGGTTTCTAGCTGATAAGGTAGGTGCCCCAGTGTCAAACAAAAGCTGCTGGGACCTCAGTGTCCCCATTGGGAAAATGGGAGTGTTGGGTTGTGTGTCCACCAAGGTTTCTCTAAAGTTCTCCGTGTGTCAGGAGACCTATGGATGCCTTGCACTGTGTCTTCTCAGGGCAGAGGGTTGGGGGCTTGGGGTCATGGAAGGAAGACTCCTGTGGGCTGGACTTTCTCTTCCCCAGGGCCCAATCCCAAGGGAACCTTTACTAGGAACTGCCCCCTCCCCAAGACTGCCACTTCCTGTCATCAGTGAAAAAGCCGCTTGAGCAGGGTTAAGCACTGCGATTGTATGAAATGCACTTCCTTGGGAACAGCTCAAACTGCTGTGTGGATTTCCATACTTTCTTGGGCATTAGGGTCCCTGGGGAGCTTGTTAAAGGGCCAGTACCTTGCTGTGCACCCAGAATGAGCCCTAGATCTTGGCGGCCCGGATTCCAGGAGTTCAATGGGCTCTCTGGGGATTCTGATGCAGATTTCTAAAGACTGCTTTTGAGAAATGCTTTGCTGGCATTCCTGACTCAGTGGGCCAGGTTACTTATTATTGCTCCTGCCCCCACCCCATCAGAAGTGGATAAATGCAGGTTTGAAGGCATCTGGGGTGAAGGGCCAGTGCAGGTCTCCACTATTGAGCTGTAAATAGTACACATTCCTGGTTAGATCTGTGTACAAAGATGTGTGTGACTCCTAACAAGCTCTTATGTCTCTGGGGATCAGAGACAAGGCCACCCTGGCTTCTGATCCTGACTTGTTGCCCATAACTCTGAAGCCACTTCTCTGCCCTTACTTTTCCCACCTGTAAAGTAAAGGGGCTGAAAATAAGCTGAAGCCCTGGAGTCAGACTGGGAGTCAGAACTGGGTTTGTATTCCAACCGTGTGATTTTGGCAAATAACATTTCTGAGCCTGTTTTACCGTCTATAATGTGGGGCTGTAAAATGGGTGGTTAATGAGGGAATTAAAGAAATCAGTGCTTGATACATAATTAGTGCTCAGTCCATGTTAGTAATTATTTTAATATTAATATTATTATCTCCCAAGGGACTCTCAGCCCTTCCAGAGTCCAAGCCTCTGGGAAGACTACAGAGCTATAAAATGTAGTGGCAGAAGACACTTCCGTCGGCCCCCTCCCTCAGTAGCTGTGTAATTCGGGTATAGGTTCACCCCTATAAATCTCCTTTGGCTCATCTGTAAAATGGGACAATCATAGTAATGGAATCATTTTCAGGATTTGGGTCCGTGAGATAATCCACGGACACACTTAGCCCAGTGTCTGGCACAGGACTGGAGCCCTAAAAAGGTCGGTTATTGTTATGATACTCGGGCTGGAGGATCTATCTCCTTGGGAGGTAAAGCCAGGCTGCATTTAGGTTCCGGGTGCGGGTGGGGGAGGGGGCTGTACCCGGTGCACCCCCCAGTCCTCTCTTGTCCCCGCCCCGGAGCCGCCGGATTCGCTTTCGGTTGGGCAGTTGAGGATCCCGGGATGGTGACTCCGGAGCTAGCAGTAGATGTCGCTGTCCTTAGTCCCTAGCTGTGTCCTCCACCTGGCTCCCACCAGCAACACCTGCCCGCTTCCTCCCAGCTTCCTACGGCGAGAGAAATGCCCTGAGGAGGAAAATACGCAGCGATCCGATGTGGTGACCAAAGTTGTCTTTTTTTGCGCGCACTCCAAACTGAAAGCGGGCAGCCCCGCGCGCATCTCAGCGCGCTTGGGCCCTGAGAACCGCGCGCTGAGCCCGGGTCCCGCCCCCGCCCGAGCCCCGCCCCCCGGCTGCCGCTCCCTTTTGCCCCCTTGGTTGGCTGCGCGCTGGAGTGGGCGTGGTTGCCGGAGGGCGTTAGGACCCGTCGGAGCGCTGGCGAGTCACCGAGCTGCGCCCAGGTCGTGGGTTGAGCGGGAGGCTCGAGTGGTCTGGCCGGTGGCTTCCCGCGCGGGGGCCGGACCCCGAGGCCGGAGCCGGTACCGAGGACGGAGGAGAGGGGCGGGATTCCTTCCGGGGAGGGATCTAGCCAGGCAGGGGGTGGAGTCTTATCAGCCTAGTTTTGCTCTTCTAGTGTCCGGCTTTACGCTCCCGGGCCTGCTCATCCAGCTGTTCCCTCTGCGGCCGCGGCCATGCCCTTTTCGCGGGCACAGCTCTGGCCTTTCCTACCCACGAGACGGCAGGGTGAAGCGGCCAGTGGACAGGCTGATCGGGGATCAGCCTATGTCCCCGAGCTGTGACGCCAGCGCGGGGGGGCCCCTTCCCGGCTGCCCGGATCTGTGTGCAGGGAGGGTCCTGACCCTATTACCCCCCCACCGAGGAGAGGGGCCGTGGAGGCAGGTGGGCCCTGCAGCTGCATGGGTCTTTGGAACTAGCCCCTACTCTTGCCCCATCCCCTAGGTGGCCGGAAGGATGACCACGCTCACGCGACAGGACCTCAACTTTGGTCAAGGTAGGGAGGCTGGACTTGCGGACCCGAGGTAGGGGTTGAGGGACGGCCTGGGCGGACGGGCTTCTCCCAGCGCGCTGTGTTTTGCCCCCTGGCAGTGGTGGCCGACGTGCTCTGCGAGTTCCTGGAGGTGGCCGTGCACCTAATCCTCTACGTGCGCGAGGTCTACCCGGTGGGCATCTTTCAGAAGCGTAAGAAGTACAACGTGCCTGTCCAGGTGAGCCCCTACAGCCAGGCTGGGGCCACTGGCTCACCTCCCAATTACAGAGTGCGTAGAGAGTGGATTTTAAAAATTCTTCTACCTTCAGGCCAGCGCTCTCATTCCTCGCGGCCTGGCCTTGCCGTCTAGTTTCTGGCAGCTGCTGGTAGCCTGGTAGTCTCCCGGCCCTCACTGCTGTGGCTTTTCCTTCAATCCCGCTGAACTGGGAGTTCCCCTTGCCAGAAGTTAGGGACCCAGACCTTAGATTAGAGTTGCACTCCCCCCACCCCCCATAGTTGCGTTTTAAAGAATTCCTGAAGCTGGTGAAAGCTTGGTTTGGGGAGGGGTTCCTGTAAGTTCAGGCACCTTCTTTCCCCCCTCATTTACCCTAATTATGATCGGGTGTTTTAGGTTAAAAGGCAGACAAAGCAGCAAACATGCTACTCTATCTCTGGTCTCTGGAAGTGTCTGCCTCTTAGAAGGCACTCAGTAAACATCAGAATAAAAGACTGAATACTGGAAGGTGTTGGAGGCTTAAAGCTTATCCAGGGAAAAGGAAAAAGAATTGGCAATTACTGAGCATCCATTGTGTACTAGGTACTTATCTTAATCCTCACCTTTATGAGATTTTCTACAGATGAAGTAATTAAAGCTCAGAGAAGTTAAGTAATTTGCCTGAGGCCACACAGCTCCTTAGTTACGGATTCTTAACTTTTGAAAATTGATTAAGTTTCTGGATCCCCTTTCTGGAAAAATGCCTGAATGCCCAAATACTCATAATTTAGAATTTAGGTACTTATCAGATTGGAGGACCCTGTGGACCCCACATTAGGAACCCCTAATGCTATATTACATGCTGATGTTGAGATTGAATCTTATCCTCTAACTTATCTTCCTCTGTGGATAATTCAGTTCTTTGCCTATTATGGGAAGTCAGTGTCTTGGGTAGGGTGCCCTAGGGAACTGCTGGGCCTCTCCAAAGGCAGACAGGGCCGTGAGCTCCTGGAGGGGGTGTCAGGTGGTTTCACCACTGGGGCTCTGGGGCTCACCAGCCATCACGGGATTATGTGCAGATGTCCTGCCACCCGGAGCTGAACCAGTACATCCAGGACACGCTGCACTGTGTCAAGCCACTGCTGGAGAAGGTGAGGGCACCAGGCGCCCCAGCCTGCCTTACCCCCAGTCCGCTCCTCCATGCTTCAAGATGAGGTGATGCTGGGACCATGTGGGGTCCCCATGACTCCCAGAATCCCACCTCTTCCGTGCACCCTGGACGTCACCCCTCTCAGGGATAGGCCCCAGGTCACGTGAGCCACGTTGAGGGTGTGCTGGGCCTGGGAGTTCTAATTAGTGGAGTTGGCTCTCTGGGGCTGGCCCTGGAGGGTTCTGAGTTTTGCTCACATTTGTTTCTATCTCGCCTCTGTCCCCGATTGTCTGGGCTTGGCCCCTCCTGGTTTCCTTCTATTTTGCTGTGCTCTCAGACATCCTGATACCCCCACGGGGCCCAGGCAGCCCCTCCTCTCAGCCAGTATGGCTCATGTCCAGGGGTGCTTATGTGCACTTCTCAAACCTCTCTCTGGGCTCTCAGGGACCCTTGGCCCAGAAGCTGAGCAGGGCTGCTGTGTGCCCTTTCCCATCCTTTCTTGGACAGGAAGGGTGTGGTGGCAGCAGGGTGGGATGTCGGGTTCTGGAGCAGGGGATTCCTGTCTCTGCAGAATGATGTGGAGAAAGTGGTGGTGGTGATTTTGGACAAAGAGCACCGCCCAGTGGAGAAATTTGTCTTTGAAATCACCCAGCCTCCGCTGCTGTCCATCAGGTGAGCTGCCTCTCCCCTCATCCACCTGCTAGCTGGTGTGAGGACCCTAGCAGTACTCCCAACCTTGACCACTTTAAGGCAGGCCCTGGTGGCTTGGGTAAAATCTGAGAAGAGAGATGGTAACATGTGCAACCTAGTAAGGCCTGTTAGTGGCTGAGTCACAGCTGGCTACCCAGAAGTCTCTGTGGATATGACACAGGTTACACAGAGACCCTTGTTTCACATCTGGACAGTCAGCATTGGTGAATGGCTAGTCACAGCCCAATTTTAAATGGAGAAACCAAGGTCCAGAGAGATGACATGAGCTATGTATGGTCACCCAAATGTTGGCAGAACCAGGGCACAGCCCTGGTTTCTGGCTTTCCAAATGTCCGGGTCATAGTCAACTAGAAGTTGACCTTGGACAGGTATATTGTCTGGTCAGCTGCTGGCTGCCTGTGGTGAGGTCAGGTCACTGGAATCTGTCCTCAGTGTGTGGACTAAGGCAAGCCCTTTCTTCTGGCTTGGTGTCTGGGGATGAAGAGGCTTGTGCTATATCCTGGTTCTGAGACTGGGCTGCACATTAGAACCACCTTCAGGGGCTCTGTATGCTCGCTTTCACCCATTCTGACTTAATTTGGCTGGGATGGAACTCAGTGCTGGTTTTAAACGTCCCAGATGACTTTAACTGAAATAGGTGGTTGGGCCCTTACACCCTCAGGCCAATACACTCAAAAGCACTGGAGAGGCTCTGGACCCCCAGGTCAGCTTCCAGAGTTGACGGTCTGCTGGGGGTAAGGGGCAGCAGTGTGATAGGAGAACCTCCTCCTGTCCTTCCCAGCTCAGACTCCCTGCTGTCTCACGTGGAGCAGCTGCTCCGAGCTTTCATCCTGAAGATCAGTGTGTGCGATGCTGTCCTGGACCACAACCCCCCAGGTGTGCTCTCACCCCACTCCCTCTTCCCTAGGTAGCCACGGATTGGTCTGTGCTCTCAGGGCCCCGTTTGGCTGCACAGAGCCTCTTCCCTTCCTTCCTGCCTTTTAGAACCCCTCTAAAAGTCCACTTTCTCCAGGAAGTTTCCCTGATTGACTCCACCTGGCTTCAGTCTCCCAGATGACTGTGTCTTATCCTAGCACTTGGTGTATACTGTGCTCTGTGGGGCTGCTGGGCCAGCTAGGCAGGTAGGAAGAGGCTGGGCCCATGGCAGGCACGGGGTGGCCCAGCCTCGACTAAGCTCTTGCCTCCTTAGGCTGCACCTTCACGGTCTTAGTGCACACGAGAGAAGCTGCCACTCGCAACATGGAGAAGATCCAGGTCATCAAGGTGAGAGGACCTTGGTCTAGGGATGGGCAGGAAGACTGCTGGGAGGCTGTGAAAACCACATGCCCCGATTCTGCGTGGGCAGAGGTGTGGCTTATGGCAGCGCCTGGCCTCCAGTAAGCTCTCACTGGGTCTTACCCATGTGGCCATGTGCCTGTCACTGCTCCACCTGGACACTCAGCCCTGAGGGGAGGGTGCAGCCACATGCTGGGGCTGCCAGTCAGTGGGGGCTCTCAAGGGAGGGGGTCCCTGCCCATCAGTTTCAGAACTGGTGCTTGGGGCCTGTTAAATTACTTGGGTTCCTGACCTACAGACTCGGCCTCTCTGGCAGAGGGACCTGGAATCCGCACTACCAGCAGTTCCCTGGTGATGCTATGTTCCCTGAAGTCTGAGGACCCCAGCTCTGGATGGGGAGGGAGTAGCACAGTGAGGGCAGGCCACGGCCCGGCCTCCTCCCACCCCCTTACCGTGGTCCCCTCCCTAGGATTTCCCCTGGATCCTGGCAGATGAGCAGGATGTCCACATGCATGACCCCCGGCTGATACCCCTAAAAACCATGACCTCAGACATTTTAAAGGTGAGTTGCAGGAGATCGGGTAAGCTTTATTTAGGGTGTGCTTAGACCTTGCCAGAGGGCTTGGTCTAGGTCAAGGTTTGGGCTAGATGACGAGTGGATGTCCAACTCCCTCTTTCCCTTAACCCCTGGCTATGACCACCTAACCCCACCCTTGGCAGAGATCTGCCTGCCGGGGCTCAGGGGCCCTCCAGAGTAGGTGCCCTGGCTGCCCACCTGACCACAGCTGTTGTTCCCATCCATCAGATGCAGCTCTACGTGGAAGAACGAGCTCATAAAAGCAGCTGAGAGTGCGCCCGCCCCTCATGGATACCACAACTGTAGGACTTTGGGGGCCCCAGCCAAGGGCCATGCTGCAGGGCCCCCCTGATTCCAAGTGCTCTTATTGCCTCTACGTATAGACCACCCACCTCCAGCCTAGGGCTGCTCAGGTCTGGTTGCTCCATGGAGGAATCCCCCCAGGAGGGCAGTGAACAGTGCTGGGACCTTGAATTCTTAGTTTCCTGGGGTTTGGCTGGCCGACACCGTCTCAACGACTGTGCTGTAAGTCGTTTCAATAAAGGGGCCCCAAGGGCTGAGCCGAGCTGTCACTACCTGAAGTGGGAGGGAATGGGTGCGGCCACAGTAACCTGGAGGGAGAGGCTGCTTCTCTACCAAAGTGCCAAGGACCGTGCACCGAACCCCAGGTGGGTTTTACTGAAAACATTTATTACCACAATATGTCGGAGCTACGTGACGGTAAGCTGCCACAAACTGGTGGGTTTGCCGGAGGTTGGAACAGGGGCAGGAGCTTCCAGGGCAGGGGACCTCGCTGCCCACTACAGGCTCAGCTCTTGCCTGGAGGGGACTTCCGGCATTCGGCCGGCTGGGCCAGAGGCTGGATGACTGGCTGTTGGGGGACACACGGTCAGGAGGGCCTGTGAGGATGAAGTGGGGAGGGCAAGTGGGCAGCCTCCTCCTGCTGCTGCTTGGCCTCAGGCTGGGCGGTGGAGGGGGCTGGGCTCCTGGTCATCGTGTGGCTGACAATGATGCTGCTGTTGGTGACGCGGGGCCCGTACCAGCCTGCCCAGAACTGGGTGTCTTTGCCTCCGTGCTGGAAGAGGATGTGGCGCACACCAGGAGGATAATCTGAAAAGGTGTGGGAGACCTGGAGGAGGGAAGGAGAAGTGGCCACTGGCATTGGGGAGGGATGAGATGAGGTAACTACTTGGCTGGAGAGGGGGTAGGAGGAGCCAGGGCCTACAGGGGAGAGCCACCCTAGCTGGAAGGTGAGAGCTGGGGGCATTCTGGGCCCTGGGAGAAGTGGGTGTTGAGGGGCAAGCAGGTGAGGCCTCACCTCTGTCCACCTGGCATCATTCCACTGATAGATAGTCACAGGCGGGGGCTCGAAGGAGGCCAAGACAATGTAGTTGGCCGAGACCAGCTGTACTCGGATGCGGTAGGTGCAGCCACAGTCTGCTCTGGCGGCGAACCTGGGGGAGGGTGGAGCTCAAGACTGCATAGCCCAAGACAGGGTTGGCTCTGGAGGCACACAGGCAGGAGGCCCACAAATTGGAGCTCCGAGATTCATTTCCCTGCTCTGCCTGTGAGGTCCAGCTGGCTTCAGAGCTCCCTGTGCCCCACCATGCTATGGGGTAAGCTGTCTATCTGTGCTGGGCCTCAGTAACCCCACTGAAGAAAAGCGCAACCCTTCTGGGTGTTCCAGTTAAGATGTGACCATGGCTTTCTACAGAGATAAAGGCCCAGGCTGCTGGAGCTGTGTCACCTATACATTTTAATGGACTAGACTGTGGATTGAGTGGGAGATCCAAGTGCTGGCCTGTGGGATGGGGGTGGTATAGCTTCTGGCCCCCCTGCAGCTCTGCACACCACTCAACCCCCATCCTCAGGCCATGGGCCAAACGGCTTTAGCACGGCTCTGTGCCCAGAGCAGGATCCTGGGACACAGTTGAGGGATGGATAGTGAAAGGCGTGGAAAGGCAGATAGACAAGAGGCCATATGAGTGTCTGTGAGGTCCAGGGGGGCTGGGCCTGGTGTCTCCTGTTCCAGTGTCTGTTGGTAACAACTCATCTGTAGGCCTCAGTCTCCCCATCTGTAAATGGGTAAATGTCTCCTGCTGACGCAGGGTGGTGGGGAGGCCAGGAGGTGCCGCTGGATGAGGAAATGCTGGGTCTGTCAGCAACAGGGACAGGCTGGGTTGGCCCGGCTCTTGACGCAGCCCTTGGCCCAGAACACTGCTGGGCACAGAGTGTTCTCAGGAAGAGAAAAGGGAAGGATGCAGAGTGTGGGACTCATGCCATAGGTCCCACTCACCAGTCCTTAACCATGATGTCAGGCCGGAATGTGTCCAGGAGCTCCTCCCAGTAGCCCTCAGCTTTGAGGTCCACCAGCTGGGACTTGAGGCACATGCTGCAGAGCAGAGGGAAAGGCTCATGTTTCCAGGCATGCTCTGAATGGCCTGGCCCCAGGGAGGTAGTTCAGGAGACCCAGCAGCATTCCCTGACCTCCACAGGACATCCACTCGCTGGTGCTGAGCTTTGGCTCCTACCTTGGTGCAGGCCCAGGAGAAACATGCAGGGAGTCTGACTTACTTGTGCCTGGGTGGCATCTGATCCCCATTACAGGTCTCCCAGGGTCCCAAGAAGGGTGCTGCTGTCATTAGGGGCGGCCTATAGACACCTGACTTAACCTAACTGCCCAACAGGCTCCTAGCCCCTTAAATTGCTCTCCACCCCTCCATCCCTCCACCACTGTCTATTAACCCAGCCACTGAAGGTTACTCCTGTTCTAGGAAATAGTAGATTCTGAGCTGGTTTTGGAACCTCCTCCTTTGAGCTTCAGAGTACCTCACTTAAGCCTGAGTTTGGCAAAAGGCATCCTGACCCTCTTCCCCTTGAACACAGCCTGCTTGGTTCAGTTTGTCTTACCCATAGGATGTAACAAAGTACTTTTTGACTTTGGAGTCAGGAAAATCTGTCCCATGCTCTCCAGGGAGGTTCTCTACCTTCCAGTGGTCCCCCCCATTGGAGTCGATTTGCCAGGATGTCATATCCTCTAGGAAAAACAGAGGCCAAGGTCAGATCCCCTGGGTAAATGCACAGTCCAGTCCTCCCCACCTGGTCACTGGGAAAGGAGGCAGGGAGGGATCGTTCTTGCTCAGATCTCAAGGCATGTACCCTGCGCATTGGAGTGCCGCTAAAAGCACCCCTCCGACATATCCTCATCACAGCAGCTCTGATCTGGGGCCCTCTCCCTCCCACTTTGTCCCTGATGGGGTTGACTCCTAACATAAAAACAGGAAAAAAAAGTATTACCAGAAATTCTAAACCACTTTCATGTTGCCGAAGGGGTCTGGGAAATACCCAAGTTTCAGTTCTCAAAATGTTAAATTATGAAGGGCCTGTGATAGTATTTCTGTTCTTAATAGCTAGTGAGTTTGTGCCAATGTGGACCACTTACGTGATAACTGATATTCCTCCAGACACTGACTGATGTAAGAGAGACCCAAGGCGACCCGAGGACTGATTTGTGGGTTTGTTGGTGGGTCACGGAAACCTACTGTGCTGACTTGGACGCTTTCTGTCCAGACGAGAGGGACAACTGGGAGGATGGGCATCGTTTGGGTTGGTGGCACAGAGTAACCCTGTATTTGTCGAAGGATCCCCACGACGCTGGCTTGGCAGGTTCTGCTCTCAACTTCAGACTGAGCTGAGGAGCCTAGAAAACAATTTCTCTACCAAGGGTTTTACAGGACAGTGATGAAGGCACTTTTCCAAATTTCTCCCTTGTTCCCTCTCCTGGGAGCCAACACCTACTCCCCTGGTGCCCTGGAGGCCCCTGAGAAGAGAACCAGAGAAGAAAGCCGGCAGCTGGGAATAAGCCCGAGGGGAGATCTGAGCAAGGCTGGGCTGACCGCTGCTGGGTCTGGGCAAGCCTGCAGGTTGGCTTTGGAGAGCTGTGCGAGTTGGACTGGCAGCCTGGCTGGGCAGCTTCTGAGTGGAATCTGGGGCAGATGGAGAGATTGGATGTCTGGGGTACTGTCTGTGGGGCCTCTGAGGGGCCTGAAGGCTTTGGCAGGACCAGCCTTATCAGCTGAAGAGTTCCGGATCTCTGGGCGAGACACTCATCTTGGGGCCTAATGCTCCCCATCTATAAAATAGAGGCAACACTACTTATCTGGCCACTCCCCAGATCCTTGGAAGGACAAGGAAAGAAAATAGACACGAAAAGGATTCTAAATGTACAAACTGTGCCTCTTCATTGCCGCTGTAGTCCCAACAAGAAGCATGGTACTAGCAGCTTAACGAAGGAAAAAAAGCCCTAGCAAATATAAGAACATTATAAGCTAAATAGTGCTTAAATTATGTGACCGCAGTCACCTTTCAAAAGTCCTCATTTTCTTCGTCTGTACAATGGGGATAAGGGGAGGATAATTACATTTGGGGGGTCCTCCAGACGAATGCTTGGCATACAGGAAGCCCTCCATAAATGTTGGGCAGCTAGGACTGAACTATTAAGGGTGAAAGGTGGATCTCCATTCATTCTTGAGCACATGCTATGTGAGGGCATCACCGTGGACACGGGGTGTCGAATGGCAAGCAAGATCCATTAGGCCCCTAAAACTTGAATTTGTGGCAGAGAAAAAAAACCACAGAGATGACTAAAGTGACTATAGGTTATGAAAAGTATTATGAACTACATGGGGTGATAAAATAGAAGTAGGGAGCACTGTTTTTAGATGGGGGGCCAGGGCAGGGCTCTGAACTGAGACCTGAAGGAGGAGGAGGAGGAACCAAGGGAGTATGGCAGGTGTTTGGGGTGTGACAGACCATCCCAGGTATTGTGGCAAAGTAAGTGCGATGGCCATGGGGTTCAGGAAGGGGAGGAAACCAGCCTGGGGGAAAGCTCTTTGCCCACCTTCAGCACATGGGTTACGGAGGAGATTCCTGCGAAGGCTGCAAAGAAAGAAGAAGATCTTCCAGTCCACTACAGGCTGGTCCCAGTCCTTGGTGATGAAGCCTGCCAGCAGGCTCTTGCGCTTCCAGAGGGTGACCACGTCAATGAGGTCGCGCCAAAGGCTGCAGACAGGGCGGCAGTGCAGCAGCAGCTGGCGGGCGGGCACGTGTGTGAACACCTCCAGCAGGATGTTCTCTGGCAGCTCGTTGATACTGACCAGGGCCATGGCTGGGGTGGGGTGGCATGCACACAGGCCTGTGGGGGCAACAGTGATTATGAGTCCTCACCAAAGAGGTAGACACCTCGGATCCTCAGGGATCTCAGGCCCCAGTGCCAGGGACTCTTAATCGTGTCTGCTTGTGAAATGAGGGGTTAAGGGGCATTTGAGCATCCCTCTAGTACATAGCAGGGCCTCAAAATACAGAGTGATTGCATGTTACATGCATTTGAAAATGCAATAAAAATAGTAAAGTCATTAGGGAATAATATTTTAAGAGGACCCTCTCCCCATTACAAAAATAATTGGTTAATTTTAAGTTGGTGGGCCTGGTGAACTGTTCAAATTTGCAGAGGCCACACTGCTGTCTGCAAGCTCTGCGAGGGTTTGTGATGTTATTTTAGTGCTGTGAATTCACTGTTAGGATATCAAATCTTTACTATATCCCCAGATTATGTGACAACCTCACTAAGTGGTTGGGCTAGTTCTAAGAAGCCAACTTCCTCTCCTAAAATAGCTCACTTTGACTTGGAAGCCAGATGTGATAAAACACCCCAATGAGGAGGCCCCCAAACAGTTCTGGGTTAGGCATCAGGCCAGAACTCACTTTGAAATGCCCAGTGCCAAAGAGCAGATTTAGGGCATTGGAGCAAGACTGCCTGGCTTGCAGTGACTAGCTGGGAAGCTGTAAAAAGGAGGTGATAACTGCCCCAACCTCAGAAAGGCTGGGAGGACTGAGTTAGTACAAAGCAAAGCATTCAGCACAGGGCCACAGAGGTGTGCTCCACAGTATCTTCCCAGTGCTGCTATCAGAGCAAAAACACCTCCCAGTAGTTGTAGCTACCTGCCCCTAAGAACACCTTCCATCTGAATTGCAGGAGAGATTGGGGGAATTTAACAGTGCTACTGCCCAAGCCTGAATCTTGCCCGGGGGTCCTAGTTATCCAGATCTCTAAGGGATATACCCCAGAGCTGTGGGGGTCGGCAAGCCACTGTCACTCAGATGGGCCCTCTCTGCTTACAGGTGGGGCAGGGCACGTAGTCTCCCATATGTAGACATTGGGGATACCACTCATTTTCTATAGAGATATGACCAAAGAAACAGTTCATTGTCTTTTCAAAGCTCCTATCCCATAAAATGTAAGGGTGGGCATGTACTCTGGCCCTTGCCCAGGGAGGAGCATTTTAGCATGGCAAAGAAAAAACAAACATGAATAAGGTACGTTGTGCAAAAGGTCTGACTGAAAAATACTCTGTGAGGCCCGTTCTTCTGATTTTCCAGGAGGAACGCTAAACATAAGAAAAAAATAAATCTCAGTTTTTAAATGTTGGCAACTTCTAAATGCACTGTCCAGGCCAAATAAAAGTCGTTGGGGTCCGAGTTAGAGGTGTCTTAGGTACGAACTGCTCTTCATCCGGGCACCCAGGGTCTGACCTTTGGTTCTGGTTACTTTCTATCCCCCGCCTTTCGTTTCTGTTGCTGGCGTAGGGCAAAGCTTGACTGCGCAGCGGTGGGGTAAGGGGGGAAGGCCCTCCTGGTGTTTTGGGGATGGAATCACCCACGCCAGCCCTCAGAAGCCACCTCGCACCCGTAGGGCTTCCCACGTGCCCTGCTGGAGCCATACCCTAGCCTTTTCTCCGTCGGCTCCCCTCCCTCACGACAACCCTTCGAGGTACAGTTTACTTTGCCTATTTCTCAAAAGCTGACTGAGGCCTGGGAAGCTAGACGCCCGTCCCAGCCCCCGCGGGGGAGTGCCGGCAGGTCCTAAGATCATCCCCTGTCCAGGGCGCCGCCCTCAAAGTGTGGCCGGGGTGGCCGCGGACGCCGTGCCTGCTCCCAGGCGGCCGGCCCGGAGCCCAAGTCAGAGACCCGCGGCGCGGAATCCGGCGAGGCGCGTGACCGGCTCCGGCCCGACCCCTGTCCCTCGGGTCCCGCCCCGCCTGGAGCCCATCCCGCGGCCCCGGCCAGCCGGGACAGCGTCCGCGGCTCGGCTAACGCCCAGGCTCCCCCCGGCGCGCGACACCCAAGCCCCCTCTCACGCCCGTCCCCCGCCCGTCCCCGGCTGGACTGCGACCTGGGCGCGGAGCAGGGCCCCAGCGGGGCCGGGGCTCCGGGTAGACCGGCGGCCTTGGCGGTGCCTTCCGCTCTCGCCCCGCCCCGCGCTTGCGTCACGCACCGCGCTCGG
>JAVSCE010015322.1:0-41019 GCA_032199065.1 Smutsia gigantea
ATGGTGAGTCTGATTATCACAGAGCAGTCCTAGCCTGTTTTCAGAATGGCTTTGACAGTCTTTCCCCTCGGTTGGCACTCAGCTTCTGTGTCCACAACCCATAAGCCTTTTCTTTATATCTAACTATATCCCATCTGGTGCACTAAAAGTGGCTGTCTCACAAATACATATACTTCAAAATGATCCAAAGTTATCTCGCCAAGAGAAGACTATGGAACTGTTTTCCTCTCCTTTCTTTCTTTTAAGCTTGATTAAGAAGAGGTTTTTGCCCCCTCTCAGTCATTGCCTTTTATCTTCTGCTTTGAGGTTCACCGTTATTTTCTCCTTCATGCTAAGATGGTGCTGCAGAATACTGATGAGAAAAGTGCTTATTTTAAAGCTGTTCACGTCTTTGAGTATAGCAAACCTGATATGCATTAATACAGATGTTCCCCTCATCTGACCCCAGCCTTGTGAGGGTTTTAGGTAGTCTCAAAGCAAAAGGGAAAAACAGAAATTTCACATTCCAGGTTCTTCTGGATTGGCAAAGGAGGAATTAGAGAACAAATACTTTACATCAAAAGCAGTTGCTGGAGGCTATAGGTTTTTTATATTATGCCTAAATTAGTTTTTCTGTATAACAGTAGGTCCAATTTTCAAGACAATCACTTTCAATGAATACCTTTTTAGGGGGAGGAGAGGAAGGGAAAGTGACTATGTGTAGTAGCAGGTTGTTCCCTATTTTGCTTTTAGAAATGTGCAGATGACTAGTAGGACAATACCCATATTAAAATAATAGTGGTTTGTTCTAGTATGAGAAATTCTGTAGCTGTTTTTAAATTGAAATTACAAGCATGGTTGAAACTCCTTCCTCAATGGTCCTCTATTATTTTTCAGAATCTGAATCAAATTGATGCATAAGGATAGTTTCATAACACTCACATTAGAAACCTCCAAAATGGTATATAGATTATTTCACTGGTTTGATAAGATTTGCAAGTTTCTATCTCTTTTGTCTAATTTAAAATAAACTTGCAGTTGAAAAGAGAATGGATAATTTTCCATAGAAATTAGCATTTGCTTAGCTGTTATGATTCAAACATTTTGAAAGCAATGGCCGTTTCTCTGTTTGAAATCTTTGCGGCATCTGGAAGAGCTGACGGAAGCAGCCTGGCTAGGAGGTTTGTGTTGATTCTGCTGTGAAGAACCTGCATTCATTTAAGGGAGTGGAAATTAGACAACAAAGCAAGATCCACTTATAGGTAAAAGCTGAGGAAGCAGACAGTGGTGTGGCGTGACAGGAATTGACATCAGTCACTCACCTATCTGTATGTTTACTGCTTATAGGAGCTTTCCCATTAAAACGTAAAATTAGGATCTGAGCATTGGCAGGTCATTATTATTATTTTTTAATTCCTCACAGTACCTAACATATGATTATGTGCAGCTTGGAACATTCAAATATAAAACAAGTAATTGAATAAAGTGCATCAACACATTATTTATTGGATATATTCATATTTACCTATCACCCTCAGCACACTGTACATGTGTGCACACACGCACATGCGCACACACGCACACACACGGAAACACATATATTTTTGGTTGAAGTGAGCCATGACTAGGGGAAAGGAAGTTACGACGGACATATAGCACAGGTATCTGGGAATCTAGCCAAGTAATTTGGGACAAAAAGAGCCCCAGGGACACTAAATGCATTTTTGGCCTACTTCACAAATGTTCCCTGAGTCATTTATATTTTAGGTACTCATATATAGAATATTATAATAATGTAAGCTGCTTATTTATTTCCAAACAACAGCAGGAATAAATAAATAAATAAATAAATATATGTATACGTATGAATTATGTAAATTTCCTTTTTATTTATTCACTCATTCATTTATCAGGTATTATATTTTCATATTACTTTTGAGACACTGAAGAAGCAAACATTAATAGTATGTGTGCCCTTACTCAAAATGTTTTAATTCCTGTGGGAGATAGAGAAAAGTAAACAGATATGTGCAATGCAGGTTTTATCCCAACTTGAAATTAATTTTTTTTCAGATAGGTCTACGTATAGCCTTATGCCTTTTTATGATGTGCTTCTAATCCCTTATAATTGAGCTTGGAGCTTGCAGGTGTCAGTTTAGATGATGAGTGTAGACAGAATGGGGAGTATCTATCCAGGGGGAAATTACACTGAAAAAATTGTGCCATGTCATTGGCATTTTATGGAAACCGAAGTCTCATGCATCCCCGATAGAACAACAGACTCTCATACTTGGAGGGAAATTCAGAGACTAATTAATTTGATTCACTTACTTCACAGAAGAGAAAACTTAGATTTAGGGTTAAATTATAGAAGAGACAGGTAGGTTAACAATCAAATGAATAATAAAATGAGTTAATTATTCTAAGGGAGTTGTATCTAGAGTGCAGTTTGGCACGTGGGAAGAACACCAAAGCCAGGGAACCACGTGCATGTGCCGGGGAATTAGTATTTGAGCTGAGGCTGGAGGGATTTGACAGTTTGTCAGAAGAATATTCGGGAGAGGGTATTCCAGTTAGCGAGAAGAGTTTTTGCAAGGAATGAATGCCTGAGTCAGCAGAAAGTATGAATGTTTGCATTTTTCCGGAGGATCACATGATTTAATAACCATGGTATATGATGAGTGACTTATTACACTTGGCTCTTAAGTTCAGAAATTATGTTTCTGAACTTAAAAGCAATGATAGATCCCCTAAACCACCATGGCCATCAGCAGCACAGCGTCCTTCCTGTTAGACCCCCTCAGGCATCAGCTGGTGTCTCCAGATAAATCTTTGGGTTTCTCGCCAACTGCTGCAAACATCCACATGTTAGAATTGCTGACAGAGAAATAGGGGCACTCCCTTCAAATAAAAATTACACTCTTCTATCAAAGTTGTCTGCTAAAAACATATTGCCCCTAGAAATCATGGCTGAGTTCATATCTTTTACATATTTTAAGCAAGGAAGACAATAATGATATACCAGACTTTCAGATTGTTTAACCTCTCTCTCTCTCTCACAGACACACACATACACACACTTCCCCAAGTTCCAGGTTTTATAGGTAACTTTCCAGGGCATGTATTTAATGAAGTAGTTCATTTATAATATTTTTTAAATAAATGAACTACTTCATTGGCAAGGCTATGTAGTGGTATGATGAGGCACAAAGAAGAGAGAAATGTTGGCCCTGCTTTCAAGGCACTTGGCTGGGGTTGGTACATATGTGTACCATTTTATACCCCAGTGCATCTCAGAGAGCCAGGTGGTTAACCACATGAATCGTGAATGCCAAACGGTCCTTTTACTTTTTTCTCTATTTGCACTACAACGTGAGATATTGGCACAGTAATTTCACAATATAAATTCAAAACTAATTTTGCTAGTATAAAATAAAAACCACTATGATACCTTGAATGCAAACTAAATCACTTTTGATTAGATTAGTAGAAAGAAAAAAGCTGTCCAATTCACCAGGATCAGATTATTTACAGTTCTTTTCCTATCTGTGTACTATATGTTCATTTTGTCATCTGCTCTTGTTTTCTAGCAGGTGCCAAAGGTTTAAGAAAAGCTACTGTGAGAAAGTCTTCAACTTAAGAAAAATCTATTCTTTTCTTTCTAACAATTTGGAAGGTCCTTCTATAATTTAATTTGCCTTGGTCAAGCTAGCAGAACACCAATGTTCTTTAGTTTCCCAATTTTAGTACTATTCCTTTGTCATTTTATACCTACATTATTAAATTAGAAAAATGTTTTCCAAGATTTTCAATGAAACCCTTTAATCATATTAACTGCAGTTCCTACTATACTGTGTTTAAACAACGTTTTCAGTGAATATTAAGAATTTTGTGATTTCAGATATCAATTTCTTGTTATTCTTCTCAAAGGAACCAGTTTGGATCAGAGCATTATTTTCAGATGAATAGGTCTAAAATATTCTTCTAAATTCACCCCTCTGTTATTCATTCAACCACAGTTTTTTTTATGGAGGTTAACAACATATAGAGAGACAAAGTGCCTGCTTTCAGGGAACTTACAAACTTGAAGGGGGGAAGAGACCTCAAACATTAAGAATTTGTTACATGTAAAAAAGCAAACATACAAAGGGATTGCCACAAATCGGAAGTGTATTTAGGGATTTCAGTCAAAGGGATCCCAGTGAGGGCTAATCAAATAAGAAATGGATTCCAGACCTTTATGCCTTATTTCTTTATATCTTAATTATCAGATTATACCAAACGAGTTTTGATGGCAGACACGTGTCTTAGAATGATTTTTTTATTTCATTTAGTTTTTCAAGGAAGGGTTAAATGACATCTTATTCATGGAGATTAAGAAGCAGATGAATATGTATATATTCCTGAGTAAAGGACAGAGAATCAACTAGATAATCTTTTAACGTTTATGTTATTTTTAC
The DNA here is from genome assembly GCA_032199065.1 of Smutsia gigantea. Lineage (NCBI taxonomy): Eukaryota > Metazoa > Chordata > Mammalia > Pholidota > Manidae > Smutsia > Smutsia gigantea. The sequence continues at coordinate 4,440 of JAVSCE010015322.1, forward strand.
ACAGCAAGTCTTCAGCAAATCTCAAGTAGACTGTTCCATAAAAAATTGGTCTAAGTCACTTTTTTGGAATTTACTTTTCCATAAAAATAGCATCTTCAATGAACTGTACCCAGATTGATTCACCCAAAAAAGTCTAGTGAAGGTTAATGTGTGTGAACAGTAATAGTAAAAACAATGTTTGTTAAGGTTACTGATCATTTTCAGCATTGCACAGGTGTTTGAATACATTATTATTTTCTCTTTATTACTCCATGAGGGCAGTATTATCATGCCTATTTTATAAATGAAGTAATTGCGGTTTAGATTATTCAAATGACAAGAGTTAGGCAAAATTGGGAATTTATGTCTATCGTACTACACTAAATCCACGTCTTTACCATTTTATTATACTATGTTGTGCCACACAGCCATCTTAAAAATGCCAAAAAAATGTATATTTACTTATTTTATTTCAGCAACAGGAAAGCAGGCACTAGAGACACAGATAAACTGCTGATAAATTACCAGGGACAACATTTGCATTAGGGTATGCAAGATGTGTTTAAGGGAGTGCTCAGAAAAGGCTAGGACCTGCTGGAGGGGTAATGAGATGTTACATCTGGGGACAGTGAGAAGTAGAGAAAAAAAGGAAAATATATTTTCCAAGGGGTCAAAGTAAAAATGAGCCTCAGTGAAATAAATCAGGGGTCTAAAGAGATTATTTGTGAAAGAAACAAAATCAACAAATACAAACAAAACTTTGAATGTCATGTGCATTTTCTGTGGGGCGGGATTTGGAGGAGGAGGCTCGCAAGACTAGTAAGAGAATGAAATTGGAATGGTGGCTGTCAGGAACGATGTGGGAGAAGTTTAAAGCAAAGAACATCTGGGCATGAGGATAGATCCTAAAATAACATATTTTAGAAATGAAGGACACGAAGAAAAATAAGGGCACAAGAAAAGCATGGAGAAAGCCCAGGACTTTGAAGTTGGGGCTCATCTCTCCAGGTTATCCCTGGTGGGGCTTCTGAAAGTGACACTAATTCAGGATTCCTGAGCTGAAGGTTGAGCCAGCTCCCATGGCTAAACTGTATTTCATCAAAAGGGTTTTGATTGCTTGAAAAGATGCACTTTAAGCCATATCGCCTGGTCTTTAACGTATGATTAACACAAGATGGGCACATGGGCAATCCAGGCCTATGAGTCACACACTCTATCATCCATAATCTGAGATGATTTTCCTCTTCCCACTTTATCTGAAATGACAGATAAATTCAAATAACTGGGTTGCCTCCCACCAGGTGAGATGGTGAGAGGATGAGGACCGGTTGCTATTTGATAAAAGGTTTATTTTTGGAGTGACGGCAATCTTTAAAGATTACGGTGATGATCACAAAACTCGGTAAACAAACTAAAAACCATTGAATTTTAACTTTAACTGAGTGAACTTTATGGTATGTAAATTTTATCTCAATAAAGTTGCTTTTAAAGAAAGAAAAAGAAGCAGCTCTTAATGTTTCAGATCAAATGGGAATGAACTGAAAACTTCAAACAGTCACCTGTTGGCAAATGAATTTTTCTTTTCAAAAGACTCCTAAGCTCTTGACTCTAGGGGGACCCTAATTAACATTAGTGGAGAAACTGTCTAAAAAGTACAACTGTAATATTTCAAAAAGCTCTTCAGCACTTCTTCTTTCCTCTCAAATGGTCTTGAAATAATTGTCTCAAAGTATAACTATAATCTACTTTCATGTAATTTTCTCATAGCATAACAGAAAAACAGAGAGCAAAGAACTCCCAAGGAAATTTTCCAATATGATTACAGTTGGCCTAGTATTATGGATTTGGGTCTTCTGAAAGACTTTTCACCCAATTAAATTGTTTTCATAAATTTTTCATACAGTACTTTTACAATCTATTCCCCTTATTCAATACCTACGTACTAGGCTGTCAACATTGTGTATAAAGCAAGAGGCCTGTTTCTGTCCATCACAGAGTCTATAAAATAGAAAAAAAGGCACAAAAAGCATAAACACTTAAGCAAATATACGATTCAGTGTAGAATTTGCTACCTAAATCTGATGTGTAAACATACATAATTTAATCTTCCAGTTTTACCTGTTTTATTCTAAATATTACTTTGTATTACCACACATGCATCTGGTAATATGTATTTTTATATCAGATGGAAAAATAGTTGAAAATGCATTTTGTGAAACCTATTTGATCGGTCTGTGCCTAGGCAGTACTGCAGAGCGCTAAGACTTTGGAGAAAGGCATTCTGGGCTTAAACCCATGATCCTCCATGTATTAGCTGTACAACTTCAGATAAGCTGTTAATTTCCCTTAGCCTCAGTTTCCTTAGGGAGATGATAATTTTACCTGAAAGTTTTTTATAGTTGGATGAATATTATATAAGACATTTATTACCTATAGTACATAATAAATATTTTATACATACTTGCTGCATACCAAAAAGTTAATTTCAAACTCAAATTTATGTAGCATATATTAGTGATATAGACAAGCATTTCCATTGATTAGCACAACTCTTTCAGGAAACCTTGAAATAAACCCTGTTTTTCAGGTATTCCACGGAATATAGGGTTTCCCTTTCAGAATCACAGTTTTAAAATGGAATTTTCATATACTCTGGATTTTACGTAAGCCTTTACATTACTCCCTAAAGTACGTTCCAGAATTATATTTGCTTGATAAATTTCATACCAGCTAGTGAATTCAAGAGCCAGAAATGGAGCTCTGAGAAGTGCAGTCTAATTCTCCAACCTGTTGCATCTGGACTGGACATGTATCCTCTTATATAGAATATTGTGGAAGTGATACTCTGCCAGTTCTGAGCCTAAACTTTAAAGAAACTTGTGCTTCCATTTCCTCTATTTTGCAAATTAGCTGCTATCCTTTGAGGAAGCAGCCATGTGGAGAGCCCTACGTGGCAGATAATTGAGGTCCCCAACTGACCATCTCATGTAAACTACTGGCCAAAGCCAGACTGACTGTTCATCCCTGTAAGGGAGCCATCTTCAAGAGGATCTTCCAGCTCCTCTGGTAAAGTCTTCCTAAAGATGCCATGGGAACCAAGCATGAGCTGTTACTTCCAAGCCATGACTAAATTACAAAGTCCTCAGTAAATAAATGATTGTTGTTTGAAGCCACTACATTTTGGGGAAGTTTCCTTATAGCAATAAATAACTAAAACTCCAACCAAGAAAATAAGCAGTATCTTCAGGGTTTAAAGCAAGTATCTCCTCTCTATTCTGTTAAGAACCTGTAAATACTTCTATTACAGCATTTACAAAGTTTTATTGTAATCATTTATCTATATCCATTTTTTTCATTGATGAAATGGAGTCCTTCTCAAGGGTTAATGAATTATTCCCTCAGAACCTAAAAAAGTTTCTAATACTCAGTAAATATGCAGTGGATGCTTATTAAATGAATGAATGAATAAAAGTCTGGTTTCATAAGAATTGATGGCTCTTTTGTTGTTTTAGGAGGCAACATTTACCTGTTCACCATGATTCCCACAACTTGAAGGTATATATGAATAAATCAAAAGAAAAGTATTCCATTTGAGAAAAGGATCATGTGGTGAGTCTAGGTAATCAGGACCTTAATTAATTTCTGTATTATAGATGTTAGAAGAAACTAACTAAATGTAAAGAAACAATAGATCTTTTAAATAAAAGTTAACTATAAAATTTCCTTTTCGTAGTGACACCCGACAAAATATTTATTTTAAGGAACAAAAACCAAAATGTTTGGGATTTCCATGATCTTTAAAGAACCACAACTAGCACCTTATAATTAGCAGCTAAGCGTCTGTGTACTGAGTTATTATAATGTACAGCCATTCCGTTAGGTGCATACCACCGTGTGGTGTGAGGCAGGAATAATTAGGCACCAGATGGTGATATCAACTCCAATAGAGAATGCCTATGTATTATGCATGAGAAGTGACTTTATTGTTGTTTTTATCCATTTGGTACCATTATGCTGCTCTTGGACCTCAATCAGTGTCTCAAAAAAAAAAATCTCTTTGGATCTGGAATTTTTCTGTTCTGAACAATTTGTAACATCATTTTGTCATATTCTGATCAGTTATCTCCCTATTCAACTTGCAGAATTTCTAAGAGCACATTATTTTCTGGCAGCACCATAGAACTGAGCTTTTCCATTATCCAAAGCATCTGAGCTTACTGGATATAATTATATATTTCTGCCAGCAGTATAAAGTTTAAGATTAGTATCTTTGAAAATTGAATCTGATCTTTAATGATTGTAGTGTCACATTTCTAGGCTGAGGGACTTTTAAAATGTCATTAGTAGATACGTGATTAATCATTTTATGTCTTTTGACCACGAAAAATAACTTTTATTTTCATTATAGATGTAATGAATTTGAAATTAGGAAAGAGCTAGAATATATAGTGATTAGATAGTAGATTTCATTAACATTATTAATTCTCCAGTGGAGAGCTCAACGTAATGGTTGTTTATCTTGATTCATTTTGGAAAATGGCAGCATTTAAGGAGGTTCCATGAAACGGCATCAAAATCCAAGGACACATTGCCTTCTAATCTTTAAGCTCCTCGTGATTGATTCTATGGCCCTTAGCCCTTGAAATAAAGAAGTTAGTGCTCAATACATAAGATTTTTAATAAGTAGTCCTAATAGCTTCCATAGCTAGAGCAGGCAAGATTTGATCAGGGAAGCATAACCAGTAGGGAAGAAATATTGTATGGGATTTATTATATGGGTTTAATCTTACGTTGTTTGGAAACTGTTTAGGCAGTTCATGTTTGTCTGTTGCTTCAGTGTCTGCTTGTGGATCTGAGGTCAGCAGGGCAGGAAGCCAGGAAGGTGGGAAGAACATAAAGGGGAAAGTAAAGGAAAACTGGCATCCGTGAAAAAGGAGCTGAGACCCAGACTGGTTTGTTGCTGCCTCCAACCCTCCAACTTCAGTGAAGCCTCTGACTTCCACGAGAGGCTGCTGCCCATCATCATGGGGCTAAATACACATGTGGCTCAGGAACCAGAGAAGCTGAAGGGGAAATCTGGCAGAAGCTAGCGATACTGCAGGCCTGGCTTCTGCAAAGTGAAGTAACAGGTCAGTAGCAAAGTCTGTGGCCTGTGATAGTGCCTGGAACACCTTTTTAAAATAATTCTTCTAAAATTTTAGAAGAGACACATACTTAACAGAAAAGTTGGGAAAATAACATGAGACTGTGGGGAAAGGCCATCTCGTGTGCTGTCTTTGGACCATGGCGCAGCCAAATAAGAACAGGTCTTGGGCCTTAACTTTCCTTACAAGATAAAACTCCACACTTACCACCTTATGTGGGAAAATTTTTCCCTGTTTAAGCTCCATGCGTGTTCCTTCGTTCTGCTTAGACCTGGCCTTCAGGCATACCCCCATCTGTCAATATTTGACAGGGGAGGAGTTAGGGACCTTCTGCAGTGGCACCAGAAGGGTATACGCAAGCCAACTGCCCTTCATCGGCTTCCAGGGACCCCCGCTGGCCATGAGGGACCGACGCACACTATTGGAACTTCTCTTGCTCTGTCTCTTCTCTGTGTGAGTAAAAGCATTGTCCCTTCTATCCAGGGCTTGGCTGTGTTATGCTTCCCTGGTGACTCAGATGCCAAGACGCAGTGGGCAGAAGTGTTCGGGCTTCTCTTCCTGGTGTCTGGCCTTGCGTTGATCTATGCTACTCTTCACACAGCTGGAGACCTCCCTTGGCACTGGTTCCTACGCACTGTACTCTGTTCAGTGGTTCCCGTGCGGCCCACCTCCAGCTTCCTCTATTGTTAACATCATAAATCACTATGTGCATTTGTCACATTTAATTCACTGATATTGAAATATTGCTAACTAAATTCCATCTTCAGAATTCCTTAGTTTTTACATAATTTTTTTTCCCGTTTCAAGATCTCACCCGAGACACTGTAGTACTTGTAATCATCATGATGCTTCAGACTCTTCTTGGCTGTAACAGTTTATCAGACCTGCCTCATTTTTGATGATCTTGACTGTATTGGAAAGTTCCAGTCAGGCATTTTGTAAAATGTCCCTCTTTAGAATTTGTCTGGTGTTTTTCTCATAAATTAGTCTGGAATAAGAGGCTTGTCTTAAAAAACATTCCTAATCTTATCGTCAAAACTTTACTTCCATTAACATTTTGGAGATCACTTTCCTTTAATATCTATAATTAGAAAATAAGAATAATTTTTTTGCTTTCTTTTTGCAACATTATTGTATTAATTTCTTCCATGACATTAGGAGGCATTTAGTTGCTGCATAGTATTCCTATGTGTATGCATCATGTACTTAAGTAGTTTTAGCTAACGTAACAAAAGAAGCAGACAATAGTCATTTAAACAAGATAGTCCTCTATTTATTTTTCATATAAAAGTCTCAGAGTTAGGTGATGCAGAATATTCTGCAGGACCAAAACCATCATAGATCTATGATCCATTTATTTTGTTTCTCTGCCTCCATGTTCCAACATCCATTGGATGAAGGTGGTTGTTCCAACTCATTCTACCAAGTCCGCATGATAACAAGGAAATAGAAATAGTAGAGGACTACCCTTCATTTTCAGGCTGTAGATATTGCATATTTATTTTCTTCTTATATCCAATTGGCCCGAATTTATCATGCAGCCACTCTAGCAGTAAGAAAGGTTTAGAGTTACAGTAATTATTCTAGGTGGCCATATAATAACATTTGAGTGCTGTGTTAATAAAGTAAGTAGGAGAGAAAGGGGATCATTAGACATTATTAGCAGTTAACATAGATTTTTATTTTCTACTCTTGGCCATTATTATTATTTTTTTACTTTTCATTGCTACTAAGGATGCCATGTTGATCATCCTTAAACAAATAATTACTTTCCACATTTCTGATTTTCAAAAAAGTATCAAGTGAATGTATTATTTTAGAGGGCATGATAAATATTGCTAAATTGCTCTCCTGAAATCTTGGGCCAAGTTGACATTCCATTAGCAGTATATAAGAATGCCTACAATACTATCTTAATTCTCAAATTGCTTTGATTATTCTAACATTAAACATCTCTAGTTATTGATTTAATTTGCATTATTTTAATTACTCAAGAGTTTGCACATTATCTTTTCATTTATAACCATTTGATTTTCCTACTTTTAGGTGCTTTGTTCACTGTCCTTTTGGGATTTTTATGCTGATTGTAAAAGTTCTTACATGTATAACCTTGGGAATATATGCAGTAATATACTCATATAGTGGTATAACTTTCTGGAGTGCAACTTGGCAATATTTACTATGCTCATACAGTATGATCCTTTATTATTCCAATTGTATTTTAGTCTTTTATTCCATAAAAAATCAGAAATATACATGAAACTTTATATACTGCATTGTTAATAAAATCAGACTATTGAAAATCTTTATGTCAACAGCAGAAAAATGGATAAATTATAGAACATCTATATATTGGTTGATTATGCAGCCATTAAAATGTTTTCAAAGATTAATGATTATAGCAGAAACATGCTCATGATGCAATAGCAAATGAAAATGTGCATTAGAAATCTCCAAGAATGAGAAGTAATGTGCAGAATTTCATAAACTTACTTTAATACAAAATTCCCTTTCTCCAAGAATGTTTTAAGGACCAGTGTTGTGCAGAACACCCTTTGGTAAATAATAACTTTCTTTACTGAGGTTCTTTAATAAGGTTTGTTACTGCATTGGCAATTGAAGGACTCAAAAGAATTCAACGAGCTGGTATACACAAGGAACACTTAAAATCTTCTTAGCTATATAGATCAAGTAAAAAGTCAAGGTTGTATTTCATAATTACAGATCTACTATGATACTTTCCCTTCTTTTAGCTCTTCTTAACATATTTATATTTTAAGTTCCTATGGTAGGGATATTTAAGTCCTCTCTTATCTATTTTAGAACCACTTATCCATTTTCTGGTTCAAAGAATACAACAAGAGGACGAGACTATTCTTTGGGAGTAACATTAGTGACTTTACTCTCTCGAGTTAACTTTAGAGATTGTGCTTACAAATGCTTACCTGTCAGATACATTTAGAAAATCAGAGACAATGAAGGAACTTCTATTTTTTAAGTTTAAGACACAATAAAAAATTCTTCCTTTTTTGTGTTACAAAAAATTTGATGCTAGCAAGATATCATTTTCATTTTTGAAATCATGATCTAGAGTACTGACAATGTGGAATAATTAAAATTCACTCATTAAGTTTTTTATTTGTATCTGTGGGCTTTTTTTGAAAGTGATAGAATGTGAAGTCTAGAGAAATTTAATAGTTAAGGCAAATCTAAGCTTAATGGCAAGAAGGTGTGAATTCAGCATTGCCTAAGTACTATTTTTCATGGGGACAGTTATTGCCCAGAAAATATAGAAACCAGAGAAATTCTCAGTGACTTAATATTTGACATTTCATATCTGATATTTGCTGTTTTCTAACTTGAATAATCAATGTTCTGCAAAATATAAGTATGTGTGAGTATGTGTGTATGTCTCCAGATATACACACGTGGGGAAAGAGATTTCTCTTAGTTCTAACAGGCAACCAACTGCTCCTATGTAAATATTGAATATAGAACTGCTCCTATGTAAGTGTTAAATTTAAAGAATCTATAATCTATATGCAGAACAAATTGTGCTATGAACAATAAATAAATTAGCATCTTTGGTGTCATCTACTGATAATTATAGTACATAATAACTATCTTATGAAATAGTGCCTACCTGAAATAGAAACTAGCTACAATTATAATTATATAACATTTAAAATGGCTGTATTCTGCTTTATAGTTTGATCTATTCATACTGGAGCCGGCAACTCATGGTATGATTTCCATTTATGAACATTGAAAACTGCTTCTCTTACTTAACACAAAATGTGGATTTAGATAATAGTAAGTTAATCAAATGATTTTTCCCAAATATTACATTTTTCAAATGAATTAGCTTTCACAATAGTAATGTTCAGGGAGAGGGAAATGTCCCCAGAGAATAAAACTACTAACATGTATTCATCTGTAGAAGACCATTCACTAATCATTTACTGAGACACCTGTGAGATTATATCTTGTATGCTGGAATAATTTTCAGCATAATCGTTAAATGTTCACTTAGGGAGATAGTGTATATATAAAAAAGCATGTGCCATAGAGTACCCTCAATAATATGTTTTGGAATTATAGCACTCTTGGCTATTTTTCTGAAGAGCTGTTTGATATATCTATCACTTATATTGTTTTTCTTTCTGCTATTTACCTTTGTCATCTTTATACCTTAGCCTGTATCATTATAACTCATTGCCCCCTACACACAGCACACACACACATACACCAGAAACTTTTGTGTGTTTTCTATGCCAATTCAGTGCTCATTTGAAAATTTTTGCACATTTTGAATAAATACTACCTGCATTTCTACTATCACTTGACATGTTTGAGAATTAATTTTCCTCAAAATATTTCTATATACGCTAAATAAAATAATCAACTGAGCTTCCTTGACTTATTTTTATAATTAAATGAGGTCTTTTGTTACACAGAGGGTGTCATACATCTGAGCAGCCATTGAGAATACCAGCATGGCATGCCCTGCACATTTGTCTTCCTATTTTTAAACACAATGAAGAAGAAGATAAGTTTTCGATTGGCTTCTTTATTGTTACAAGTTATTAAAAGAGCACACAATACTAAGGTCATTTTTTCTGAAATGTACTCTTAGACCCTAAACCCTCTTATTTCTCCCAGATTCTTATCACTCTGCAAAATAATTTACAGTAAGAATGGTGGCAGTAAATCCATAGTGGTATAAGGAATCTTTGTAGTGATTTGTGGAGTACCTTTGAGTTTGAAGAAATTTCAAGGTTATTTCTGAAACTAGAATTTTAAAATTGGAAGCTTTTAATGCAGCAGAGAACCAAGGAAAAAAACATGACCTAGTAAATTCTTAGGGATTTGCATATATTTTATAAATGTTGAATAGATTCAGTTGGGGGTAAAATATGAGGAGACAATAGTAGTGGCTTGATTTTGAGTGGGTAAAGATTTTATTTTTGATCTGTTTCTTTTGGTTATTACAAAAGTTGAGCCCGTTTACATTTTGGTCACAGTTCTTGCTAAAAATTCCTCTCTGCATGCTTTCTAATCTTAACTCTCCTGGTGCTCTTGAACTATAGGCAGAAAGCTGTCACCTCCCAAACTTTACAAAATACACCATAATCACACAAGTTTGGTCCATAGAGAGTTAACTTACGGGTGAACATTTCTAAACAAGAGAATATTTACTAACCTCAATTGAGCCCCATTATTCTTTAAATTCCTTTGATTTAAGTTATTAAAATTTAAATGATGTGTAAATAATTGGACTGATGATCAGACAAAACCAAAGCTTACTGAACAAATATGTATGCTGGAGTCATGGAAATAGAGGTGGATTAAAACAGAAAAAGCACATAACAAAATAGATAATATTCATGCCAGTCAGATGATCTGAAAAGGATCTGATGGGTAATATATTTCAAGTCAAAGTGTCATATAAGGCAATCTAAATCAGAGCTACAGGGTTTGAGTGAATGGAGCCTTAAATAAGATGGACTTCTTTTGCTGAAATACAGGCAGTAAACTGCAGCCTTCAAGAGCCATGTGATTTTAGAAATATGCGTTTTTATCTCATGATAGAGCCAGGCACGTTTTGTCTTATTTTATCATGATCACACATCTCTTTTTATGGTGATTTTGTGTCCTTTATCTGGAACATTTATTACATAGTTAAGTTTTTGCCTTTGAGATGAAATAAAAGTATCTCCCACCCACACTATGATTTTTGAAAATAATTGGAAAGGTAAGAATTTAATTAAGAATTTAATTTTAAATAATTGGAAATGTAAGAATTTAATTAAGAAAAATTTAATTACTCTATGCAAATTGTAGAAACTCTAAAAAACATGATTATCTCTTAAAAATTACAGTATTCCTGAGATGCCAGATTGTAGATACAAAGTTACATTGAGTCATTTTTATGTGGTGATAGAAAAAGAATAATATTTTTAAAATAAGAAAAAATAGTAGTGTCTACCTATTGATTCATAGGAAAGTATGAATTCGTGTAGGTATTTGTAGATGTGTTATGGTATCATATTATCATTTTGAAACAATGTAGTCACTGTGCTTTGATGGAGGGGTGTTGTCTGTCCGCTTGTATCTGTTTTCTCCGTGTGATACTGACCTAAACAATGAAGGGCTGCACCCATCACAACCATGCTTTGTTTACCTCTAGGTTGTGACGCACTTGAAGCAGTGCAAAGTAATAATGGGGGTGCTGAGTAAATTTACAGTAGTTAGAACTTTCTGTTTACATTGCATAATTGAAAGTATCCATATAAAAAAAAATAGAAAATAGCCCTGCTATATATCCTTATTATTCAGAAAGTTATATGCTATATTTAATTTACTGGTAGTGTGCTTAACAAAAAAAGAAAGGAATTAGGCTACTCTTTAGCCTAAACTAGCAGTAGTTTAGCCATTAATCTAAAGGCATTCTAATTTTTTAATGAGTCTCAGAGGCTTTAACTCCTGAACTAGGATTACTCTGTGTAGAGCTGACATCATAATTATAGTAGAATATTCTCAAAAATTCATCAGATGCAACTGTTTTTTATATAAGAAAAAGGGCAATTTAATACACATTTAAATGATAGAAACACTGACAATTACACAAAATTGAAATTGAAGAGTTTTTTTTTTGGCAGGGTGGAAAATTGTGGCATACAAAAGAAGATTCTTTTTTGAAACCCAAATCACATCTCAAAAAAAAAAAGGTTTGCTCTTTAGGAAAAAAAATAGGGCATTTCAAGAAAATCTTTGGCATCAGGAGAAATGAAGAAGAAATCAAATACCCATTTTCCACATATTTTTCCCAGGTGATTTTTCCTTTCCCTAAAATCTATTTTATGACATCAAACAAAATGTAAAATTCTTTCTCTCGCAATTATTTACCTAGTAGCCATCACTTTCAGAAGTCAGTTTTATTTTGTTGAGTTTTCTTCAAACCTTGAAACATTGTAGATGTTGCTTCTGTAACTAAAACACATTAAGAGACTATTTGCTTATAAGATAAAATTCATATTATTTGGTATGAGATCCGTGCCCTCCCAAACACCCCCTTCTGCAAACCTCTCCGCACTTTTCCACTGTGCCTAAGGGATCTTAGGGAAGAGGCACAAACTTCCATAATTCTATAGATGGGGAGCACAACATCCAAATATTACCTAAACAATGAAGCACATTTAGTTACTGGAAAAGCCTTAAGTAGAACTCAAGTATTTTGGAGGCAGGTCAAGCTCTTTATAAATACAAAAACCTGACTCATTTACGTAAAAAAGAAAAGTTCTGGGTTTAAAACCATATATTTAGAAGAAATCACCAAAATGAAATCTTAACTAGTTATCAGGAAAGCTATTTGGATTGAGCTAGAAGATTCTGACTGACCATTTGCTTTTAGAAGGTGATCATTTCTATGATGTATGCCTTTTTAGGATTCATAGTCAACACTTCAGTAGAAACCCAACTTACGTAACAGAAGCTTATGTATAGAGCAGTTGCTTATCTATGAATCATGTTACCATGGCAATCATTATTTTAGTTTACACCAATATTAGCTTGATTTTTTTTTTCTGACTTAATGTAACTTGGAATTTCCATTAAAATATTTTTCCACTTCTGGAGTGGCTTACTCCTCTTTCCTTCTAAAAATGGTCTCTTTAACTGAAAATACTAATGCATTACATTCAGTTGCAAAAAAATTGCAACATGTTGGGAATGTAAACATCTGCTTTTAAATATTTTTATATTCAATTTATTAAACAGCTTGATATCCTTTTACTGAGAACTGGTTGCATTACAGTATCTGATTTTTGACTACAGGACAAAAAATACTTTTGCAAAGCTTGAAAAATTAAGAGATGAAGTATAGTTATAAGTTTGCCATGTTAGGCAGAGAGACAGACTATATAGATGGGTGTCATGTAGCATTAAGTGGCATTAAGTTGCAGTACTCTTCACAGAGAGATGGATGACAATTCAGATTGGTTTGTTATACAGATGCTTAACTCGATGGTATGCATTATAATTTTGAAGACGCCATCTGAGCTGCACAGATTAGTATGCCATACTTTGAGAGAGATGATGCAGGGGATTGGAAGTCAAAATTGGTTTCATTTTCCTATTCTTTGTTGCCTGACATCCTTGATTCCAAGACTCATCCGTTGTGATGAACACATTTCTAGCTATTTGGACCTTGGAGCTTCACTGGGGTAGGAAAATGCTTAGTGCTTCCAGGGCTAATTTGAATAGCTTAAGTCTTTTAGCGTTTAGTAATTTTTTAAAAATTAGGAAATAGTATTATGGTTTATCACCCAAATTGAGCTTGATTGTACAACCAAAGAATAACTAGTAGCCTTTGGATACGTTGTAGTAGACTCTGCCCACACTGACTGCTTCCTGCAAGCCTGTCTCCACATGGGTCTTGGAAACACTCTAAAGCAGTGCAAATTCCCAAACAAAGTGAGAAGAACATCTGCTGAGGGGTTTATGTAATTTTCCAGTCAATTTGTTCTGTCAAGAAGATAAAGCATTTCATTCCTTTGAAGAAACCAGTAGCATTGGGTTGAGTGGGGGTGGAGCTTAAAAGATTGTATATATTGATGACAACATCTCTATATTCAAAATAATTCTTCTATCACCCAGGGGGATGCTAATACTCCTTCAGTCTCCCTACATTTCCCCTGTTTCTACTATGAGTTTTTCTGACACAAAAGTACATTATTTTCCAAGTACATTTATGATTTTATGACACTTCAAAACTGCTTGGTAATGCAGTTTAAAAATACTGAATTTATGAAAGAATGTGACTAGAGACAACCTATCTTATTGATCAGATGCCAGAAAGTTTTCTGCCTTTACTTTTTTTATTTTTAAATTTTATTGTGATAACAATTAACAAAAGATCTACCCTCTTAACAAATTTTTAAATGTGTAATGCACTATAGTTAACTATAGGTACAATGTGTACAGTAGATCTCTAGAACTTATTTATCTTGCTTAACTGAAAATTTATGCCTTTTGATTAGTAACTCCCAAACCCACCCCCCACCCAACCACTGACAATCATCATTCTTAACTCTTAATTCTATAAATTAGACTATTTCAGGAACTTCGTGTAAGTGGAATCATGTAATATTTGTCCTTCTGTGATGGGTTTATTTCACCTGGAACAATGTCCTCAAGATTCATCCATGTTGTCCTATAAAGAGAATTTTCCTGCTTTTTACATTGGGATAATACTCTATTGTATGTATATGCCATATTCTTTTTTTGCCATTCATCCAGTGATGGACATTTATATTGTTTCTACATCTTTGCTACTATGAATGATGCTTAAATGTACATGGGAGTGCTAATACCTCTTTGAGATCCTGATTTTAACTCTTTTGGATTAATATTCAGAAATGGGATTGTTGGATCATATGGTAGTTCCATTTTTAATAGTTTGAGCAACTTCTGTACTGTCCATGGTGTCTGCACTTTTTATATTGCCACCAATAGTATATGGGTTCTAATTTCTCCATATTCCAGCCAATATTTGTTGCCCTTTGTTGTTGTTTATTGAGGTATACTTGATATACAATATTATGGTGGTTTCAAGTATACAACACAGTGGTTCAACAGTGACACACATTATTAAATCCTCACCCCCACTAATGCAGTTACTGTCAACTAGAAAGATGTTACAGAATCATGTATTCTGCATGCTGTAGTACCATCCCCTTGACCAACTAAAGTCATGATTGAGATTTTTGTGCCCCTTCATCCCCCTCACCCTCCCCATTCACCCACCTCAAATTCCACCCCTGTGTTAACTACCAGTCACTTCTCAGTGTCTATGAGTCTACTACTGTTTTGTTCTTTTTTTGTTGTTTGTTTTTAGATTCCACAAATAAGTGAAATCATATGGTGTTTGTCTTTTTCTGCCTGACCTAAATATAAAACAAGAAACCATAAAACTCTTTGAAGAAAACATAGGAAAAAAATCTCTTGAACATAAGCATGAGCAATTTTTTTCTGGACACATCTCCTCAGGCAAGGAAAACAAAATAAAAGATGAACAAGTGTGACTCCATCAAACTAAAAAGCTTCTGTACAGCAAAGAGCACCATTAACAAAACAAAAAGGCATCCCACAGTGTGGGAGAATATATTCGTAAGTGATACACCTGATAGGGGGTTAACATCCAAAAAATATAAAGACCTCATATGTGTCAACACCAAAAAAAAAACCCCAAATAACATGATTAAAATATGGGCAGAGGACCTGAACAGACATTTCTCCAAACAAGAAATTCAGATGGCCAACAGGCACATGAAAAGATGCTCCACATCGCTAATCATCAGAGAAATGCAAATCAAAACCACAATGAGGTATAACCTCATACCAGTTAGGATGGCCACTATCCAAAAGACAAGAAATAACAAGTGTTGGTGAGGATGTGGATAAAAGGGAGCCCTTCTACACTGTTGGTGGGAATGTCAATTAGCAGCCACTGTGGAAAGCAGTATGGAGGTTCCTCAAAATACTAAAAGTAGAAATACCATACGACCCAGTAACTGCTCTTCTAGGAATTTTCCCAAAGAAAACAAAATCCCTGGTTTAAAAAGACATATGCACCCCTGTGTTTATTGCTGCATTATTTACAACAGCTAAGAAATAGATGCAACCAAAGTGTTCATCAATAGATGAATAAATAAAGAAGTGATACATACACACAATGGAATATTATTCAGCCATAAAAAGAAAGAAATCCTCCATTTTCAACAACATAGATGGACCTAAAGGGTAGTGTGCTAAGTTTTCTACTTTTGAGTCAACTTACAAGTATTTATGTTTGTATAAATGTTTTCTTTATTTACTAAAACAATTACTAGGAAAATTGCTAAATTATGATAATGAAAAAGATATGTGATTTTATTTTGATTATCTTTAAGCCTTCACAAACAGCATAAGGATATTTTACAATCATAAATAATACTAATGAACAGAAGTTGTATGCACTGCCATAACTTTTATCTATTCTTATTAATAAGCATGTTACTCCTATAGAGTAGAGAGAAAGGAAAGATGATAAAACATGGTCACTATTGGAATATATTGTACTCTTATTAACATGAAGACTATGTAAAATGTTAAAAGAACAATTCTGGAAAAACTTTATTGTAACCACTCACCCTGTAGCACTAACATTTTATTAAGAAATATCTAAAGAAGCATGGCATACACTATTTAATTTTAGCCAACATAGATATAGAACTTATGAGATATAGTTTCCTATTGTCTTGATAGTTTCATATTTATAATAAGAATTTATGATATACAGGTTTCCAATTTTTTGAATGTTTCATGGGTAACTTAAACAGATATTAATAAGTAATGAAACTTGAAGTTGCAATAAATATTAAAATGATTAGAAATGTCTAATTGTGTGATATTAGAATATCATAAACCTATTCTAGTAAGTTGAACATTTTCTGATTTTCAACATAAACTGATTTTCAAACATGTCCACAAATATTTGCTTTAACTTCTCTAAGTTTATAAAAACTATTTCCCTTACTTATGCAAACTCAGGACTTTTAGTTGTATATAAAATAATTTCCTGTTTCAAAATACGTATTTTTTAGCACTGTCAAGAACAACAGAACAGGTATTTGCTGAAACTCACCCTTGGCTTGGGACTGACTCTAATGTTCTCTATAAAAGTCTAGCTCTAAAATGATAGATATTATATATGTGGAGAGCTCCCTTCCTATGACAAGAATTCAGGTTGGAAAAAGTATCCTTCATGGAAAGGAAGCATACTTATCAGCCTGTGGAATGTTCATCAGATAAGCAGCAGGACTGTGTTTCTCTTGGGTGACTGATGGAAGCTATGGTGGAGGCCCCTGGTGTCCTTGCCAGTCATCTGGAGAAGATCACCAAGCAAGAATTGGCCTTTACTGCGATGCATTCACAATATCACATGTCAAAGCCAAGGAACAATAGGGATTTGGGGTAAGTTAGTGAAGCAAAATTACAGGGAGAAGAGCAGAGCTATTTTATCCATCTATCAAAATATTCAGGACACAGTCATTCATCACTTCCCTGCTCCCATCCCTCTCATTTGTCAAATCCACTCTCTTAAATACAATGTTTCCCCAACTTCAGTTAGTGATGCAACAATTTCATGATTTATGTCACATGTAATCATTACATACAGTTGTAAATCAAGTCATATTTTTACTTAAATGATTTAAATTGTGTATCATTATCATAGATGAAATTTCAGCCTCACTTTAAAGTGAAGCAAATAGTTTACTTTTTTCTAATATATGAATATATCCTGAATTTTAAAAAACACATGTTTGACATGTAGAATCTGAAGTAAACTCACATGCCATACTTTAGAAATCATTACTTTCAGGCCCCATAATAATGTGGAAAGGCAATTTTTTTTTCTGGGACAATATTAAAACACATTTTTTAAAATCAATTAGCCATATAATCTCACTCTGCTTGTACCTGTATTTATTTAAAGGTACAAGAATAACAAATGATAATGACAATAAAGAAGAGAAGAGTTGATCGGCTTAATGCTTAAACTGGACATTCCATTCATTACACACACGTGTGTGTGCACACCCACAAATCCACATGCATGTGCACACATACATATACTTAGACACAAGTGGCACAGATGTGAGCCGGGCGCGTGTGCCCACTCTCTGGCCACTCTTGGTCCTAGCTACGTGCTCCATCTCCTTTGTGGCACATCACGTCTTATTTTGAACCTCTCCTTTTCCCAGGTAGTGTTAGAACTAGTATTTTGAATTCAATGTTCCCAGCTAAATTCCAGGCTCAGTCTCAGATATTTACTCAATGCGTTTCTTGATTTTCTGTCATAGAAAGTCCCTAGTTAAATTAAAACAATCTTGGTCCAGTGTTTCTTCCAGAACACGGAATTTCAGTAGAGTGTACAGTGTGGTTCCCTCTGTGTTTGTATCAGATTCAGTAAGCAAGATCAGAACCGTGGAGAATGGGGAAGAGAAGGAGAGAAGGAACAAACTGCATAAAGAATTTGTATGTAGCCCAGAGAAAAGTAACGTAAACTGCTCTGCCTTAGTAACATTTCTAATAATGTTTAGCATTTACAAAGTAGCTCATTTCATTGAACAGAAAGAATTAGAAATGTTATCAGGATAACAATCATTGCTAACATTTATTGAATTCTTTGCTATTCGCTGTAATCAACGATTTAGAAATTAATTCATTCTCTCAAAAACTCCATTAAATTGGTCCTATAATTACGTCCATTTTACAGATGAAGAAACTAAGACACAGAAAAGTAACATTTACAAATTCCTACAGGTAGGAATGAATAAAATCCAAAGAAAGTCTGCTATCAGAGCCTGAAATAACTATTTTGAAAAATTTACAGCCCCTTATAATGTTGAAACTATGAACTACATGAAACTAATGAATCATAGTGTAACTGATAAATACCAAGTATTATTGTATTTCTCTCCAAAATTAAAAAAAAATCTCATGGAAACCTTGAGGGTTTACTACAGTGCTTCAGGATGACTCAGTATACAGTTCAGAAATTGCAGCTTATTTGAAATAACATCACTAATAAGCTCATAGTTTGGGTTTTGTAACTTAGACAAGGCTCAGTCTCTCCTTACTTGATGCAGCCTCAGTTGAGAATGTCCAGCTGAAACTGGAGGGTCAACTTGAAGATGGCTCATTGACATATCTAGGGAGTTCATTCTGGCTTTAGCTGGGAGTTTAAGAAGGATGGCTTAGATGGGGACATCTGATGTCTGCCACTTGAGCTTTTCCATATGACTGCATGGTGGCTATATTTCTAAAGATAGGAAGTAGAAGCTGCTTAAAGGGTAGGTCCCTGTCACAATATCATTTCCACCATATTCTATTGGTCACAGAAGTTACAGGTGCCATCCAGATGCAATGGGATGAGAATTAGACTGCCCTTCTCAGGAGGGAGTGACAAATTTGTTGGCCCATCTTTAATCTACTATTGTTGGTATGAAATTTATCAAGCAAACATAATCCTGGAAATCCTTTGGTGACTAATTAAAAGTTTGCTTCACTTACAGTGAAGAAGATTGTATGTATCACTCCACTTTAAAAGCATAATTAAAATATTATTCTGTATGGAGCATCTGAAAGACAGTGTTTAATTGTAGTTTTCCTGAAAGAGTTTGTGCATATCAATATAAATTTTTACCACATTATCTGTTTTGGACAATTAGATTGCCTCATTGTATTAGTGAGGATTCTCTGGAGAAACAGAACCAACAGGATATATACACATATATTGTTCATGTGATTATGGAGGCTGAGAAGTTCCAAGATCTGCAGTATGCAAGCTGAAGACCCAAAGCCACTGATGGGGTAGTTCCCAAAAGGCTGGAAACCAGGGAGCCGATGGTGTAAGTTCTCATCTGAGTCAAGAGTCTGAGTCCAAAGCAGGAGAGCACGGATGTCCCAGTTTAAAGATAGGCAGAGATAGTGAACTCTCCCTTATGCAGGCTTTTTGTTCTATTCAGACCTTCAACTGACTAGATGACGCCCCAGCCACAATGGGCTGAACAATCGACTTTGCTCAAATCTACTGATTTAAAAGTCAATCTCATCCAGAAACACCCTCATGGACACACCCTACATAATGTTCAACCAAATATCTGGACACCTGTGGTCCAGTTGCACTGACATAAAATTAGCCAGCATACCCATTTTTTCATAATTGAAAATTACAGTGAATATCCTTAATATATAAATATTTATTCTTAATGTCATTATATCTAAAGATCAATTCCAGAAGAGAAATTGCTTTATCATAGGATCTAAACAACTAATTTTTTTCTACATATTGTCAAATCATCTCCAGCAATGTGAATGTCCCTTCCCTGACATTATCACCAGCATCTGGATATTTCCCATTTACTTTTTAATCTGTGTTCCCCTTGTCCAATGATCTACAGACAATAGTACTTAAGATGAATACCTTAGCATTTTTTTTTCTTTTTAGCTTTAGCTTTTTTTCTTTTTATTGGTATCGTTAATGTACAATTATTTGAACAACATTATGGTTACTAGACTCCCCCTGTTATCATACCTTAGCATTTTTAAAGAAAAAAGTATATGATTTCTGGAAAAAGAATAAGCCAGTATTTTGTATAAGAAGTATATACATTTGTGTTTTGTTTTAACAAGAACCATAAATCCTATCAGTTTCCAGTTGCTGAGCTGTCATGTTTGTGATGTCAGCCTGTTTCCCTTTACTGCCCAAATTCTGTTGCGTTATTCTGTCCGTCTTCAACACAGGCCAATGCACTACAGTTTTTAAATCTTGTGTTAGTGGCAGTTTTGTCTCAGAGCTTCTATGAATCTATTTGTATGGGTTTAAGATTTAAGTTTAAGGGAAACATTTAATGTCTTAGTTCAATAAAGCTCCCCTTCCTTTATGTTCTGTGAGATCTGTTTTGTTTGGTTTTGTTTTCTTTTTGCAAGTAACATCTCCTCTCTGCTGGAGGTCTCTTCAGGAATCTCTGCTTTGTATTGGAATTGACATCATCTCCTATGTGGCAGCGACAGGCATGGGTCCGCCGGTTGCTGCCATTGCTGGAGAAAGCAATTTCTCATCGCATTTCCAAGAAAGCTGACCGTCTATTGGGAAGTGACTGGCACGTCCGGTATCACGTCGTTAACCATCTTCCTGGCAGCGACGGCTCAGTAGTGATTGCATCCATCTAGTTCAAACTAAATTTTATCCAGACTTCATTTATCCTAAATTCTATTACTAAGTTTGGTATGTACAAATTTACAAACAGCCAGATCCATGTAGGAACCTCAGGTTTTATCTGTTTTCAAGTATCGTAAATAACTTCATCCTCTTCAACTTAAAACTTGCACTGTGACCTATGATTTCTCAAAAGCAGTTTACCTGATTTATAACACTGACGGTGGATTTATAAAAAATGTCTTTGGATTTTATTTTACTAAAATATTATGTAATCATGGCTGCATTTTGCATAGTTCAAGAAAGTAATTAAATGTTCTCTTAGCAAATTCAAGTACCAAAAGATTAAATTATAAAACAGGCAGGATGATACGGCTTATTCTCGATTCCACCCACATGTTGAGCTTCTTTTAATGATCGCCCAGCATGAGTGCTACCATATTTATTTATTTATTTATTTATTTGGCCTTTAATGTTTATTGGGGCTATTAACATTGACATTTATATAACTGGAGGGGAAAGATTCCTTTCCTTGAGATATTGCTTTCCTTTAATTTTTAGTCAGCAGTTTTTCTTCCTGAAATCCTTTAAAATCTGTCAATCTCAAATAAGCAAATAAACAAATAGGTTTATTGATTATATATACACACCAAATAGGATGGAGCCCTAATAAAGAGACATCATTTTTTGTACATATTCTAGTCTTTATCAACTAAGTCTCTAATTATTCTTAGATCCAATTAATGAAAAAAATACAATATTTTTGTATTGGAATTGACATCACCTCTTATGTGGCAGTTGCAGGCATGGTCACAAAGAAAGCTAATATTTGAATTCCAGATTCCATAAACAGAATCTCTCTGGTCCATCCTAAATAAGTGCCATGTGAGAAAAGCAATTACTTCTTTTTTTATTTTTATTTATGTGAAAAGCTAATTAAAAGAGCAATTTATGCAAATAAAAAAGCATTTAACATAACATTTATTTTAAAATAATTTGACTAATTCTCACACCTATGTAATTTCAGTTTTAGGATTAATAAATATCACTCCTAACAATGCCTTCATGTGTTTGATCACTACAAAAGGAGTAATTTATACTCAATTTGTCCTCCACTGTTTGGCTTATTAACCATGTCAAGTTAACTTTAATTGCTGTTTCCAAAAAGTCACTTATCACTTTGCAATCAAATATGCTATTCATTCACAACCAGTGCAACATGAATCTATCTGTCCCTGTAAATGTGACTCAGTTCCAGTTGTGTGTCTGGAATTTAAATGTGCCATATTGAAAAACTTACTCAAGAAAAATGAAACAAATGCCCCCCAAAACATTAATTGATGATTTTTTACATTTATCTATGAGAAGAAAAACCCTGATAGACAAGTATTTATTATTTACTTAAAAAAAATTTAAAACTAAGAAAGTGTAATTTTGTTTTCCTGTTACTAAAAATAAATAGCAAATAAATAAACATAAATTAAAATTAAACTTGATATTAAACAAATTAAGTTTAATACTACTTTCTAAAATGTTCAGGAAAAATAGGCAAATTACTGCTGTTTTATGGTATAGGCTCAGATTTATTGATTTGTTTATTATACACTTGGTATCCATGAATAAAAGTATGAAATGATTTGTTTAAAAAAATTCAGTTCTTAAGAAGCAGTGCAGCATCCACAGATTAGGGCATATGGATTAAAATGCTTAAGAGGCTGTAATCATTACATAATGAAAGTCACATTAACTTTGGAGGAGAGAATCTGACTTCAAATTCCTCTTCACTACCAACCATCTCTATAATCATCATCATTCATATAACGTTGCTGCAACTCAGTAACTTTGTTAGTAAAATGGATATAATAATTGTAATCTTGAAGGATTAATAGGGTAAAAATATAGAATCATATGAAGTGCTTAGCATCGTGCTTGCCTTATGTTTGGGGATCAAATAAGGATAATAATAATTATTAGTATTATTAATAGTGAATAATAAAAAGTAACACATATAATAGAGAAATATAGGTTGAGATGGCCGATGGTTCACAGAGCCTGGAACCTCTTACTCAAATAGATGTAAAGACATACAGAAAGTGGAAGCATCTCAGGGAGAACAGGAATCAAAGATAAGAAGTAACCGTATTACTAGAATCATTCATAAACTTTACTATCTGCAGTAAACCGAGAAATAGATGAGTGAAGTAAGTCTTGGCTAATGTAAAGTTTATAAAACAATGTGACCAAAAATTAAAGAGGAAGATCAAGGTCACACTCACTTTTACTTTCAGAGCCAGAATTGGGCTGCATAAGATGCACCAACCAATGTGAATAAGCAAATGCCTTTTCACCACTGGCAACCTGTTTTCCAGAGAAACCAGGGTTGTGTTCCTTCTCTTTCTTCTCCCAGTAAAGACCTCACTGTGTCAATCCAAAAAAAAAGTTTGCATATGCAGTCCCTTCTATGAAACAAAGGCAACACTCAACACCCAAGTTCTGGACTAATACTCTTAACCACTCTTGGTATTGTTCTTGTAATTTTCCTAGGGAATTACGTGGGATGTAATCTCACAGATGAGCTGAGCAGTTTCTGTGACTAACTTTTCTTGAATCCTGTGCTTGTTCTTTGCCCATGAATTGAACAACATGGATGACGTATTCTGACTTGGTAGTTCCACTCATAATTAGGATCTCAAAAATAATGTCAACTACAACCAGATCTCATAGCAAAACTCCTGTACAGTAAATAGTTTCTTTTTCAGGAGGAAGTAACTAAAAGTGCTGAGCAGATGAAAACAAGATTTCACTATAAGAATTAAATAATGCCCATTTGTTTAGCAGTGTAGAAGTTACTGATGACCTTAGTTATTGTATCTGAGAAAATGAAGACACAATGGACAGTACAGAAATAGAGACAGTTGATTGAGAGGTAAGGACACCATGTATCAGCTAGAAGGAAAAAAGTATGAGTTCTTTTTAATGGAAAAAAAAGGCTAAACCAGTTTAAAAGTTCATGGAAAAGATCCAGTGGGAAACAAGTGGTTAAGGATACGATCTAAAGGAGGGACTGGTCCTCTGTAGGAGAACAGAGTTCCTCTATTTTAGCAAGAAAGAACACGATAGGCACAACATGCGTAAAGTTTGCATGTTGATAGATCTGATAGCTTCTGTTTTCACTAAGAAGTGTATGACAAGATGAGAGGAAATGTGGGGGGATTTCAAATATTTGCAGGGTTCAAGATGGAATGACTGATGGTAAATATGTGAATCATGCAGATAATCATAGTAAGATTGCTAGGGATGAACTGAGGTTGATAAATGAGACTTCATAGGATTAGAATATATGGTTTCCTATTGTGCGACTTTCTTCAGTTGTGTTGCCTGCCTTTGCTACAAGCAAAAATAAAGACTAAAACAAGAAGAACTACATTCATCCAGGGTTAGATCTTTGACTGTTGAGGCAACAGAAGG
Organism: Smutsia gigantea; assembly: GCA_032199065.1. NCBI lineage: Eukaryota > Metazoa > Chordata > Mammalia > Pholidota > Manidae > Smutsia > Smutsia gigantea. Next base: position 28,797 of record JAVSCE010015322.1, read on the forward strand.
TCAATGAAGTCTGTGTGTTCCAAGAATGTTGCAATTATTATTATTACCATTGACATATTTTTTATTGAAGTGTAGTTGATATACAATATTATATTAGTTTCAAGTGTGCAACATAGTGATTTGACAGTTACCTACATTATCAAATACTCACCCCAACTACTGTAGTTATTGTCAACACAGTAAGATATTACAGTACTATTGACTATATCATCTGTACTGTACTTTCATGTCCATGACTAATTTATATCATGATTAAGACTTTGTGCCTCTTTATCCCCTTCACCTATTTCACCCACCCATGCCAGCCTCACCCCCATGGTAACCACCAGTAATTTCTCAGTGTCTACAAATTTATTGCTGTTTTGTTTATTTTTTTTGCTCTCAGTGTCTACAAGTTTATTGCTGTTTTGTTTATTTTGTTTATTTTGCTCTCAGTGTCTACAAGTTTACTGCTGTTTTGTTTTTCGGTGCTACATATAAGTTAAATCAAGTGTAATTTGTCTTTCTCTGACTGACTTATTTCACTTAGTATCATATCCTCTAAGTCCATCCATGTTGTTGCAAAAGGCAAGATTTCTTTCTTTTTTATGCCTGAATAACATTCCACTGTGTATATGTACCACATCTTCCTTATCTATTCATTTATTGAGCTGCCACGAGGAGGTTGCAATTATTAAAACAGGATTTTTAAGCTGGAGAAGAAAGGAAGTGAGGGGCAAATAAGGAGAGCTAATGAATAGAGAGTACTCATAAAAATGGTGGGCTGCAGATCTTCTGATGATGACAATTGTATTAGAAATATCTGAAAAATCAATTGGAAGGAGATAAGATCAGTATCAGAAAAAGGAATTGTGAAATTAGAAGTAAAATTTCCCATGTTATGAAATCTCTAAGTAGAAAGAAAATGTAAGTATGGAAATATACTCTAGTCCTTGCCATCTATAGCTTGTCAATCTTTTATGAAGTTGAAAATTAAGAGGAAATGAAAAATACATGATTGTCAAGAGCAAAAAGGTAATCAGCAGCTAGGAGTACAGGGGGAGTTCACATATCTTTTTTATTATCATAACTAAAATAGTCAACTGAAATAATCAATGCATCTCATTTCATTTTCAATTTGATTTTATGTTTACTTATTTCATTTTTTCATCTATGGCCTCATGCCAAATGGAGTAGAATTTCTCTACCTTTTTCTCCCATTGATTAAAAAGATATGTAAGTTCCCCTTTCATATATTGGATAAAATAACTAGAAGATAATAAACTAGGAAGTAAACTAGAAGAAACTGGAAAAGGAAAAGTCAAAATGCTTATGAAGCATATTCAAAATAGTTGTTTGCATATATTCAAATTAAATCAATGACATTTGGCAAAAGAATATACCCAGTGTTAGCAAATGAAGGCTTTAAATGAGCCCTTTCATATATCTGAAGTGGGAAGAAACTGATACATTTCAAGAAAGTGATTTGCAATATGTTTAAAAACTGAGACATGAACAGACTTTGACCCAAATACTGAATATCTAAAAATGTGTGGTAAAGATATAGGCAAGAATTTATTAATAAGGATATTGATAAAATTTTACCTATAAAACCAAAATATTGTCACATGCTATAGGTTATTTTATTAACTTGGAAAACATTGATAATAAATTGTCACAAATTGCATCGATAAAATAGATGATAATAGTTACTATCACTATTTTACAGGAATATGGGTACTTAATTTTTTCTTTTGTGTTTCAGTATTATCTAAATATTTTTTATATTTGGATATAGTATTTTCATAAAGAATTAAAAGTATCCTAGAATCATGGGAGAGGACTTAGTTAATATTTAATTTTTATATATAGATTAAAAGAACATTTATTTTAACATGTCTGTGAAAATATGAAGACAAGCATATTTAAAATGCTACATAATGAGTCCTGCTGTATGCTCCTTGAGGTGCACTCACCCAACAGCAGAATACACACTATTCTCAAGTGCACATAGAATATAACCCAGTACAGATCATATGATAGGTCACAAGACAAGTTCAACAAAATTAAGATTGAAATTATACCACTATTATGACCACAATGGAATCAAACTAGAAATCATAATAAGATGTTGGTCTTCTTAATATATCCCATATATGTATTACATAACTTATCTCAACATATATGAAGCACTTACAATTTTCTTAGAAAAAGACAGTATGGTTTTTACAAAAGGCAACGATAATAGGTGGATTTCCAGCTTGTGAAAATTGCTTAGCTTGGCTAAAAATTAAAGATGTTCAAATTAAGCCATGATACTATTTTTTGTCTATTACATTGGCAGAAATTTTTTAAAAATTATAGTATCCAGATAACATTTGATTTATATAACCAGAATATACCAGAGAGTTGTTTATCAGCATATATATCTTCATCTTTACTACTTGCCTTCACACTGTTTTCCCAAATTTTGTACCAATTTATATCCACACAATTAGTATATAGGACAGCCCATTTTCACCAAATGGCTTAAATTTTTGTCAGTTGTGTAAAATGGAATACTATTTCCTTCATGTTTAGTTTGTACATTCTGATTACCAGTGAGTTTATTTCAAATGTTTATAAATTAACCTGCTTCTCTATTTTGTCTTTAAACTTTGCTTTTCAGTTGCAATTTATTTATCCTTAGCCCACTGGGCAGTTGTGTTGTTTTCAATTTCTTTATTGATTTCAAATTGTGTTCTTTTAAAAATACAGCTCATATCTTATCACCACACCAAGAAAACCATTGCAAAGTCTTCGGATTTATTCAGAGTCAAAGCTCTGATACTAACAATGGCCTGTGCAATTTTACATAGCTTGGATCCCCTTACTTTTCTGAAATCCTCAGCTACTACTCACCTCTGTCTGCATTCCACTCCAACCACACAAACTTCTTTTTTTCTTTGAATACACTGACATGTTTCAATATTAGAACTTTAACAACAGCTCTTGTCTACCTGAAGACAGCGGCTACGTGAAAAGCTCATGCCACACTTCTGTCCATCATCACTCAGATGTTAAGTTCTCAATGAGGCCTCTTAACCATTGCACATAGCAACCCTAACCATTAGACCTAAAGTTACAAGTCATCTCCCAATTTCCACAGTCCCAATTCTCATTACTAGGTTTTTCCCCACATATCACTTATTACTTGTTTATTGTCTCTAGTCTCTTAGCTAAAACATAATCTCCCAAAAAGGTTGAGATCTCTTTTACCTTTGTTCACCCAAAAATCCCAAGAGCCTACAAAAGTGCCTGACATAAAACAGGTACTTAATAGTTAATCTTTAAAATAATAAATGAACTAAAGACTTATTTATGTATCTAGGTGGTGTCCTTTTGTCTTTTACATGTGTTGTAAACTCTTCTATGCATTACTTGGCGTACTTTTTTAACTTTGTTAATGGTTCTTTTTGCTGTATGAAAGTTTTATTTTTAATATAGTTAAATAAATCAAACTTATTTCTAATATTTTTATTATATTGTTTCAGAAATTTGCCACTATGCTTATGTTTTAAGATCGCATCTCTTATATCCTCCCTTAACATTTTTAAGTGTCTTTTCAATATTTAATTATTTCACGTATACATAATCTATTTTAATGCATGACAATGGATCTACTACTTTTTCATACACTAACCAGATTTAGATTTGCTAGCACAGTTGTTTAAGAATCCATCCTTTCCCTGGTGAGTTTTATCCACCTCTGTTGTATGTTTCCATATATGTCAGGACCAGTTTCTCAGCTCTTTATTTTGTCCAATTTGTCTGTTTTTTGACACTTTTCTAATCATGTTATCTACAAATAATGACATATTTTTTCCCTTTCTATATTTATGTAGTGTTCCCTATTAAATCTTGAGTATTTTTATATGTTATTTTATGGAAGCAAAGTACATATGTATGTACACATACATGCAACTACATATGTAATATTTAACTATTCCTTGTAATATTAGTACTATAGATTATCAACCCAATATTTTTAACTAGCAGTTTACTTCATATCTAGAGGTAATGTTATAATAATTTGAGAGGTCTTTAATCTGCAGATATTTTACATATATTTAGTCTTTCAGATATAAAATAAGAGAAGGTACAGGATGGAATTACGAGTGACAGTGTTGCTTACTGCATATAGCAAGTGAATGTTTTGAAGGTTTCTGTTTGAAAATCGCCTAAAACCATGAGCAATTTAAATATGGGATACCATCCAATGATTAAGGGCATAATTATCCCTACTGTAAAGGAATGCTAAAGCAAGGAATATAAAATCTCTTAGGACAGGGGATAAGATTAAACAGAAATATTGCATTTTTGAAGGTGATTCTTCTGAAATCATTATTTGAGATATATTTTCACATTAGTTACTAAATGGATTATTAATTATAAAATTACTTGAGTGGTTTTTAGAGTTGATCAATTGGTAATACATCCACATAATATTCAAAAAGGACCACTGTTTTCAGGCTTATGCTTTTTTAAGTTAGAGAGAAATCATGATCAAAAGTTCTGCTCAATATTTGTTTATAAACATAACGTGTATCAATTGCCACCCTATTGATAGAGTAGCCTGTCAGTATTAAACAAATTAAAGTACAGTGATGTCAGAAAGTGTGCTAGCCCCTGGGTGCACAGTGCTGAGGAAGAGGGCAGGCTCTGGCCCTTCCAGCAGAGATGGAATTCACAGTTTAGAGAGCAATGTAATGAAGTGAGAGTCTATATACAATGGTGACTGAGAGGCAGACCTCTCACGCCAGACTGCCTGGGCTCTAATCCTGGCTCTACCACTTATTAACCGTGTGACTTCCAGCAATTTATTTAACCTCTCTGTGTCTTCATTTTCATTCAGTAATTAGGAGAAAATAGTAATATTAACCAATTAAGTTGTTATGAATTTCAAAGGACTTTAACTCCTGCAAATTACAGATTGGTGCACAGCAGAGTGTGCATTATGGGATAGATATTTTAATATAATTTTTCTCATTATTATCATTTTCATTATGATGACCTGAATATAACCTCATTTGGAAATAAGGTCTTTGCAGATATAGTCCAGTTAAGATGAGGTCAGACTTATCAGGGTGAGTAGGCCTGACTCCAGTGACTGGTGTCCTCAGAGAGAGATATTGGACACACAGAGAGACACAGGTGGGAAGCCCATGGACAATGGAGGCAAGATTAGAGCAATGCAACTACAAGCCAAGGAGCACGAAGGATTGATGGCAGGCACCAGAAGTTATGAGACAGGCATAAATAAATTTTCCTCCAGAGCCTGGAGAGGGAGCATAGCCTTGCCTCATGCACCATTGAGAGAATAAATTTCTGTGGTAATTTGTTACAGAGCCCTAGGAAACTAATATGGGTAGCAACTATTATTGTTACATGTACAGAAAAAGAATACAAAGACTAGTGCAGCTAATGACTTCCTGGAAGTTACACTGTGAGTGTGATGAAGCTGGGACTCTGGTCTCAGGAGATCTGATTTAAGAGCATACATTTAAACTGCTTTGTATTCTTTGTATAACAATGCATAGTCCTAATGCCTATTTTGTAGTTGATATTTATTGAAATGCCTTTATATGCCAAGCATCATTCTAAGCATTACAAATCCAATAGTAAATGAAACTGAGAAAAACAATCTACGCTTTGGTCTAATGAGGGAATTCGAAATAATCAAGAAAAAATATGTATTATTTTAGATATTAATATTGCTAAAGATAAAACAGAAAGTAAGGGAGATAAGGAGTTATGATTGGGCAGAACATGGGATTGTAAATTGGGTGATCAGAGAGGATCTCTCTTCATGAGACACTTGAGTGAAGTACTGAAAAAGAAGGAGTAAGTATGTTATTTCATGGGTAACAGAGCTTCAGATCAAGAGAAAAACAAGTGCAACTCTCCTAAGGTACACCTATGCCTGAGTATTTAAAGGATTATAAGGAGGACACTGTGGGTGGAGTGGACTATAATGAAAGTGGAAGTGTGGCTAGGAAGGAGTTAAAGGAAAAGGTTTAACTTGGACATGAATATTGATATGTGGAGTTTAATATACATATAGGATATAAACCCATTAGATTTGCCTAAGTTTATGCAAGTGAAGGTTAATAGAAAATAGAAGAGATCCACAGGCTTAGGTCTGGACTTCTCTAACTTTAAAAGGCCAGGGACATAAGGAAGGCCTAGCAAAGGGGTTTAAAAAGCACCTGCTTTTCAGTAAGTAGAACATCCCTAGAATGTGTTGATCTGGAAGACAAGTTTATTCTTCCACAAGAAAATCATATGTCAAGAAAAATGCAACTCAACATATGTGTGAATGATCTTTATACAAAAATTTTTAATTATCCTTTGTATGTATACCCTATGCACATAAATTTTTATTCAGAATTAATTCAAGGAGAAAAAGGCTGCTTCTTATAATATTTATTATTTCTGTTTTCTGAAACCCATGGTTCATAAAATCCAAGGCAAAAATTTAACAAGGCTTTATAAAGATTGCTTTCCATGTATGGTGAGAATCATGAGGGTGATAAAATGAATAAAGTATTCCATCACCTCTTCCTTTTTACTATTCAACCCAGTTTTCTTATCACAGTTCTTTTTTTTATTTAGGGTTGGTTTGGCGGTAATTGGCTTAAGTTACTGGCCTTGGTTGTCTACATTTTGCCTTCATATTAGTCTATATCTTGAAGATATATCATCTCCTGTAACAGGCTATGTATATCCTTTAAATAACAATATGATATTTAATGTTCATTGACATTTAATTTATCTTTCAAGTGTTGAACATTCATGACTTTATGTCACTGGTGACAAAGGTTAAAAAGGTATGGTCTGTGATTATGAAGTATAGGAAAGTCAATGAGTTGGTGTTGGATTAGAATTATAATCTTGGCATCCTTCACTGAATTGGCTTCTACAGACATGTTTTCAATTAATAATGTGTTATTAATACCTACTGCATGGAAGTAGTAAGGAATATCTCATAGGTTCTGAATTGAATACAGTTTTATGTATTTTATCAATGACCTAGAAGAATAAATGTGAGTATTGACTAGCCCTTTAGAGGAGATTATGATTCAAATTGAGCTCTACAAGTTGGAAGAGTAGTTGGAAATAATGAAAATCCTGAGGTCAGATATAAAGCAGGAACTACTGTATAGAAAACATTATACCTACAAGACAGGGAATGACAAATTAGTCATGACTGTGGCCCAAAAGAACCTAGAGATCACAGAGAACATGAATTGAACTCAGCAGCATTAGTTCACAGGTTTGAACACATAATACTGAAATGTACTATAAAAAAACAGGGCTATGGAGGACTTCCAGGAAGATGGCGGTGTGAGCAGGGCGGCAGAAATCTCCTCCCAACACTATATTTATCTACGAAAACACAGCAAATACATCTACTACTAAAAGAGAGACGAGAATACACAGGAAAGCGCACAGCGTGCAGCTACACCCCAGAGGACTCGGCACCCCAAGAGGCGGGTAAGATACGGAGCCGCGACCCGGCGGGACCCGAGCCCTCCCCCACCCCAGCGCACCGGCGGGAGGAGAGGATTCAGAGCCGGGAGGGAGTGGAAGCACACCCCGCGAAGTAGCCAGCCCCGGTGATCTGCGCGGGGAGCGCTGACCCACATTGCGCAGTGCAGCGGAGACTGGAGAGACAGAGGGGCAGGATCTGAGCGGGGAACGCGCCAGGGTGCTTGCAGCCGGCTCCCGGGAAGGAAAAAAAAAAAAGCGCGCTTTCTTCAGCGGTCTTAAAGAGACAGGAGCCCAGCGGAGGAGCCGGATCGCCCCAGCACACTCAGCCCAGCAGGCTGGGAGTCCTGGGGAGTTTCAGACGCCTTAGCTGGCGACTGAGGAAGCGTAGCCATACTTAACACTTCTCACTGAGATCAACAGCCTCCTACTCGTTCCCACCCCTGCCAGAGCGATAAAGGGCCCTGCGGAGTGGCACAGTCACAGCTGTGGAATAGTGGGGCAATAGCGCCACCTAGAGCATTCCCACAGAATCTACGTCCAGTGGGCATTTTCTTTGTTTTTTTGTTTTGTTTTTGTTTTTTCTTTTCTTTCTTTTTTTCTTTTTTTTTCTCTTTTTTTTCTTCTCTTTTTAAAGTCTTAAAGAGCCCAGCTGACATACATGGCAACTATCAGTGACGAATTATACAGCCATGAAAAGACAGAGGAATATGGTTCAGACCAAAATCAACCAGACAACCCCAGAGAGGGAGTCTGAAGGGATGGAAATGCACAGCCTCCCTGAAAAAGAATTCAGAATAAAAGTCATAACCATGCTGATGGACCTACAGAGAAAAGTGCAAAAGCTGAGGGAGGAAGTGAGGGAACTGAGGAAAGACAATACAGAAGTCAGACAAGCGATCGACGGGCTTAACAGCAGAATGGATGAGATGCAAGACACTGTTAATGGAATAGAAAACAGAGAACAGGAGTACAGAGCAGCTGAGGCAGAGAGAGATAAAAGGATTTCTAGGAATGAAAGAATATTAAGAGAACTGTGTGACCAATCCAAACGGAACAATATTCGCATTATAGGAGTACCAGAGGAAGAAGAGAGAGAAAAAGGGATAGAAAGTGTCTTTGAAGAAATAATTGCTGAAAACTTTCCCTCGCTGGGGAAGGAAGTAGTCTCGCAGTCCACCGAAGCTCATAGATCTCCCAACACAAGGGACCCAAGAAGACAACACCAAGACACATAATAATTAAGATGGCAAAGATCAAAGATAAAGACAGGGTATTAAAGGCAGCTAGAGAGAGAAAAAAGATCACCTACAAAGGAAAACCCATCAGACTATCATCAGACTTCTCAACAGAAACCTTACAGGCCAGAAGAGAATGGCATGATATATTTAACGTTATGAAACAGAAGGGCCTCGAACCAAGAATATTGTATCCAGCACGATTATCATTTAAATATGATGGAGGGATTAAACAACTTCCAGATAAACGAAAGTTAAGAGAGTTTGCCTCTCATAAACCACCACTACAGGATATCTTAAATGGACTGCTCTAGAGGGAAGCACACCTAAGGCTAAAAAGATGTCACCAGAGGAAAAAAAATCATAGCAAAGAAAGCAGACCATCCAAATACTAACTAAAGGCAAGAATAAAACACCTATTATAGAAAGAATGGAGGAGGAGGAATAAGAAGGGAGAGAAAGAAAGAAACATCAGACTGTGTTTACAATAACTTAACAAGAAAGTTAAGTTAGATTGTTAGATAGTAAAGAAGCAACCCTTGAACCCTTGGTAACCACGAATCTAAAGCCAGCAATGGCAATAAGTACATATCTATCAATAATCACCCTAAATGTAAATGGACTGAATGCACCAATCAAAAGACACAGAGTAACAGAATGGATAAAAAAGCAAGACCCATCTATATACTGCCTACAAGAAACTCACCTCAAATCCAAAGATATACACAGACTAAAAGTGAAGGGATGGAAAAAGATATTTCATGCAAACTACAAAGAGAAAAAAGCAGGTGTTGCAGTACTTGTATCAGACAAAGTAGACTTCAAAACGAAGAAAGTAACAAGAGATAAAGAAGGACATTACATAACGATAAAGGGGTCAGCCCAACAAGAAGATATAACCATTATAAACATATATGCACCCAACACAGGAGCGCCAGCATATGTGAGACAAATACTAACAGAATTAAAGGAGGAAATAGACAGCAATGCATTCATCTTAGGAGACTTCAACACACCACTCACTCCAGAGGACAGATCAACCAGACAGAAAATAAGTAAAGACACAGAGGCACTGAACAACACACTAGAACAGATGGACCTAACAGACATCTACAGAACTCTACACCCAAAAGCAACAGGATACACATTCTTCTCAAGTGCACATGGAACATTTTCCAGAATAGACCACATACTAGGCCACAAAAAGAACCTCAGTAATTTCAAAAATATTGAAATCCTACCAACCAACTTCTCAGATCACCAAGGTATAAAACTAGAAATAAATTTTAGAAAGAAATCAAAAAGGCTCACAAATACATGGAGACTTAACAACACTCTCCTAATTAATCAATGGGTTAACGACCAAATCAAAACAGAAATCAAAGAATATATGGAGACTAATGACAACAACAACACAAAGCCACAACTCTGTGGGACGCAGCAAAGGCAGTTCTAAGAGGAAAGTATATTGCAATCCAGGCCTATTTAAAGAAGGAAGAACATTCCCAAATGAATAGTCTAAAGACACAATTACTGAAATTGGAAAAAGAAGAACAAATGAGGCCCAAAGTCACCAGAAGGAGGGACATAATAAAGATTAGAGAAGAAATAAATAAAATTGAGAAGAATAAAACAATAGAAAAAAATCAATAAAACCAAGAGCTGGTTCTTTGAAAAAATAAACAAAATAGATAAACCCCTAGCCAGACTCATTAAGAGAAAAAGAGAATCTACACACATAAACACAATCAGAAATGAGAAAGGAAAAATCACGACGGACCCCACAGAAATACAAAGAATCATAAGAGAATATTATGAGAATCTATATGCTAACAAGCTGGAAAACATAGAAGAAATGGACAACTTCTTAGAAAAATACAACCTTCCAAGACTGACCAAGCAAGAAACAGAAAAACTAAACAGACCAATCACCAGTGACGAAATCGAATTGGTAATCAAAAAACTACCCAAGAACAAAACCCCTGGGCCTGATGGATTCACCTCTGAATTCTACCAGACATATAGAGAAGAAATAACACCGATTCTCCTTAAAGTTTTCCAAAAAATAGAAGAGGAGGGAATACTTCCAAACTCATTCTATGAAGCCAGCATCACTCTAATACCAAAACCGGGCAAAGACCTCACCAAAAAAGAAAATTACAGACCAATATCCCTGATGAACGTAGATGCAAAAATACTCAACAAAATATTAGCAAACCGAATTCAAAAATACATCAAGAGGATCATACACCATGATCAAGTGGGATTCATCCCAGGGATGCAAGGATGGTACAACATTCGAAAATCCATCAACATCATCCACCACATCAACAAAAAGAAGAACAAAAACCACATGATCACTCCATAGATGCTGAAAAAGCATTTGACAAAATTCAGCATCCATTCCTGATTAAAACTCTCAACAAAATGGGTATAGAGGGCAAGTACCTCAACATCATAAAGGCCATATATGACAAACCCACAGCTAACATCATACTTAACAGCGAGACGCTGAAAGCTTTTCATCTAAGATCGGGAACAAGACAGGGATGCCCACTCTCTCCACTGTTATTCAACATAGTACTGGAGGTCCTAGCCACAGGCAATCAGACAAAACAAAGACATACAAGGCATCCAGATTGGTAAAGAAGAAGTCAAATTGTCACTATTTGCAGATGACATGATACTGTACATAAAAAACCCTAAAGATTCCATTCCAAAACTACTAGAACTAATATCTGAATTCAGCAAAGTTGCAGGATACAAAATTAACACACAGAAATCTGTTGCTTTCCTATACACTAATGATGAACTAACAGAAAGAGAAATCAGAAAAACAATTCCATTCACAATTGCATCAAAAAGAATAAAATACCTAGGAATAAACCTAACGAAGGAAGTGAAAGACCTGTACTCTGAAAACTACAAGACACTCCTAAGAGAAATTAAAGAGGACACTAACAAATGGAAATGCATCCCATGCTCTTGGCTAGGAAGAATAAATATTGTCAAAATGGCTATACTACCTAAAGCAATCTACAGATTCAATGCAATCCCTATCAAACTACCAACAGCTTTCTTCAATGAACTGGAACAAATAATTCTAAAATTCATATGGAACCACAAAAGACCCCGAATAGCCAAATCAATCGTGAGAAGGAGGAATAAAACAGGGGAATTACACTCCTGACTTCAAGCTCTACTACAAAGCCACAGTAATCAAGACAATTTGGTATTGGCACAAAAACAGACCCACAGACCAGTGGAACAGAATAGAAAATCCAAACATTGACCCAAGCATATACAGTCAATTAATATTTGATAAAGGAGCCTTGGATATACAATGGGGAGATGACAGCCTCTTCAGCAGCTGGTGTTGGAAAACCTGGACAGCTACATGTAAGAGAATGAAACTGGACTACTGTCTAGCCCCATACACAAAGGTAAACTCAAGGTGGATCAAAGACCTGAATGTA